>CAEGAE010006323.1:0-140344 GCA_903067095.1 Girardinus metallicus
CTGTTTAGAGTTGTTTATGAAACATAATCATTTATGAATTTAATGAATGTTTTGATTGTTGATTCTGTTGCATGACTCTGTGTTTTTATGTTTATGATGTAAAGCACTTTGAAATGCCTTGTTGCTGAAATGTGCTATACAAATAAAATTTGATTTGATTTGAATGGTGGTGTTTCATAAATGGCATTCTGAGTAAGATCCTCCTTTTGCTGTTCCACAACCAGTGAAACGGCAGAAAATCATTGAAATTCTGTAGCAGAGATAACATGCAGTACAAGTTTACAAGTTAAAAATAGTCTTTCTACTCTCGGTATCAACCAGGGGACATCAACTCTGCAATGACTGCACAAGCAAAAAAGCAATAAAATATTTGCGCAGACTATAGATAATTTTTTAACTTTTTGTATCTGAAGCCTGTGCCCCTTTTTTGATGCCACCCTGAGTGCTCACCCACATGGTCCACATAAAAATCCCCACTGCCTGTGAGATTCTTATTGAATGGTTAGGTAATTACAACTTGAAGCCACATGCAAAAACTATACCAAGCTCAGGAAATATACCTGCTTTATTACTCACACTATATTAACTCTTGAAAGATAAAATAATGGACGTACATACAAATGTACATATTATCCGATTAGCTCTATATCTCCTTTAACATTAAAATACTTTGAGGATGTGAAACCAAATTCCAATTGTTTTGTCCACACAAACTTGGTCAATATATCATGTTTGTGCTAGCAATAATTACAGACACAAATGTTAAATAAAGTTTGAAGTAATTGGACAAGCAGATGGTTCTTCTTCTTATACGGTGGGCCTCCAGGTTTGCACTGAGAAGGAGAGGTTTGTGGTTCAAATGAGGAAATATGTTGACACACTGTCAGTGAAGCCTTCCTGTTCCAGGAGGAGATGGAGGTCCAATGGGAGGTGCATATACCCACAGAGTCTGAGGCTGACAGGTGGTGCTGAAGGGCTCAGAGCTGGGAGTCTGGGGAACATTGACAGGTGAACAGGCAGGTGAACAAACAAGTTGTCAGGGTGATCAGGACAGCTGATATCAGGAGGGACGACCCGAGGAGCAATGAAGAGATTCAAGGAAGGAGTCTTGAAAAGGTTTTTCCAAAAATCACAAGGTGCAAGGAAGCAGAGCGCTGGAACATGAGAACTGAGCACGAACCTGGGAACTGGTTCATGTTGAAATGAATACAGCAAAGGTAAGTGTCTGAGGATGGTTACGATGCAGAAGAAGAATATACACATGATTACCTCACATTGGAGGAAAACAATAAGGCAGGTGGATTGGAAAGTCTGCTCCTCCTTATGCTCCTTTTGATTAGTCCTGCAGCTGTGAGGACACACCTGCCAGTAACGCCCTGCAATGAGAGGAGGAGAGACAGACACACACCAACCTGCACACAGCTCTATGGACAATAAATCTGATACTGCTAAAGCCACGTATAAATCAACTCTACTGCATAATACACTCCTAACCCAGAAAAAAACTTGTGCTGTACCACATGTTTTTTCTGCTTTCTGTTATTATAATTGACATAATTTAACTTAAAAAAAACCCCGCAGAGTCAGCAAAAATCTTACAAATTTGAAGATAGTGACATTTTCCGGGTATAGATTCAACAAACAACATTTTGGGTCTAGGGACACTTGTCCAGATCTCTTTTGCAAAGACATAGATCTGCATTCTGTTTAAGTTTAAAGCAGGCATCAGTAAGGTTTGGATCAAAGTGATGAAACTCGTCGTGAGTAATGTACAGTCCACCAAACTACGCATTTGTATTGTTTTAGTTTAAAATTTGTGTTCACGGTTGGGCTTTAAATGCATCCTCTGTTACATCCACCTGCTGGCTTAGCATTGCTGAGTAGTTACTAATTACATTTAGCCAGTTATATTTACTTGAGTGACTTTTTAGAAAAGTATCACTTTTAGGAGTAGTTTTACTTTTTACTTAGAAAATATTACTACTCCTACTTCAGTAAAATATTTGGGTATTCCGCCTAACATAATTAAATGAAGAAAAGTCACATTTTAACACATTTGTTTGCAAACAATTCAAGCAATATAAAAACATGGAGAATGTAACTCTCAGTTTTTCTCTCTCTAACTTGTCGTCCAAAAACTCATTGCAGAGTTCAGACCCACCTGAAGGGTTTTGTTGCACTTTGATACCCTCATAACGGTCATCAGGGTCCACCGCTTCAGGATTTGATGATAAATAATGTTTCTTAGCTCTGTCACCTCTTCAGATTCTTGTTTATGGTCCAAATCTTGCATTGCTACTGGGCCATAAGTGCTGGTAATAGACCAGCTGCAAACCTCTCTTCAGGTCCCTGGTGAACATTTCACTGAAGTTGCGACTCTGTGAGACACCAGGATTGATGAGGATCTGCTTAACTGAACTCAAACTGAAAATCAACAGCAAAAGAATCTATTCTAGTTTCAGCTACCTTAAAAATGCTCAGATACTATGAGTCTATTTGTGTATCTGTGTGCTGTTTAACATTACCATACAGAGTCAGTGATTGCCAGCAAAAGTATCTCAAGAACTTTGGACTCAGAGTTTCTTGAGGGTAATGTTGCTTCTTAAATAAGCTCCCTCAGCTCTGTCTAAAAGGTTGTGCTCTGAAGCAGGTGCAGATGACAAATAGGTATGATAGATATTTATGCATTTTGTGTCTGGTGAACCACTTCCATGTTGACCCTGTGGTTTGAATAATAACCCAGTGAGGACTGATGTTCCAAATTCTGGCATATATTTATTTCAAAGAAACGATGACGTCATGCACTTTGAAAAGCTTTCCAAGATCTTTAATCCAAGATCTTTAAAGGAGAAACAGGCCCACTGCATCACTTGTCCTGTATCATTCACAACAGTGGGCTTGAAGTGCTTCAATATATATCCAATCTTTGTTTCGCTTCAGACCCACCTGAAGGTTTTTGCTGACAAAAACTCAGTGTTATTCTCATTTCAGCAAAACACATGATTCCACTTAAAGTCTCAGCAGACTGTGTATGTTTGTGATGGTAAGACAGACTGGTTTTTCAAGTAGTTGCTATGGAAACTTGTTTTCTAAGAGAGAGCTGTGTAGATTTTGTGCAACATCCCCATGTCATAAATATGACTCCCACACCCACTGAGGAATATGTGAATCACATGGCAAGATAAGCCGACTCTTTTACTCCAAACCTTTCCCAAAAAAAAATAAAAATACACTCACACATCAATTGCGCATATTATTTCTATTTTTATTTCTGTGCTGGGTCTAATCTTGGTGGAAATATTTATTGCTCTGTTCATAATCGTAGAGCAACTGTAGCCAGCCAACTGATGCATATGCAGCATGCCCACCATCTGCGCGAGTTTAATCCATGGAGGGATTAATCTGGCGTGCTTCTGGTAATGTGAGTGGTTTCTAGCATGTATAATACTCTCAAATTGGTAAAACCAGTGTGTAATATCCCACATCCTCACCTGCCCCCCGCTGAACCTCAAAATGAGATCATAATCATAGTAGAATAAAAAAAAAAGACAGTTTTTTTTAATGAGTGGAGCACAAAAACTGAAGGCATGATAACACAGCTCCTAATAGAAAGTGCTACAATACACGTTCTTTAAACACAACACATGTCCATTTTAAATAAACAGGATTTCCCTCAAAGAATGGTGACACACTGTAGTGGAAAATAACACTTCCCACTGCGGGTTTGTTCGCCACTTAATCGCCACCTTCCAGCTATGATTAATTCCTTTACTTACAAAACTTAAATATTTAATTGCGGAGAATCTAGACCACCAATTATCAAACATTATTTTTTAAACTCTCACATGTTACTGTTAATAAACTATATTAATCTATAAAGATGTATGTAAGTGATCAAAATCATAGCAAGTCTGATATTTGATCAAACCTTTGTCTGAAGGAACAAAGTGAACGATCTTACAGAAACAAGGAGATTCTTTCTGTGTCTCATATCTTCACATCTCATATCTTCACATTTCCACTTTTTTTAAAGTGGAAATGTGTTTTAAAGAACATGTATCGTAGCATTTTCTATGAAAAACATTGTGTCTCCATTATTAGTCATTTCTGTTTTCCTATGAATATCAACACTATTGATCATCATTCACATCTGTCTAGGGTTTCATTGATACATTTGCAGATAAAAGCATCAAGCATAGTGTTTTACTTCAAACAGACAGTAAAAATTTACATTTAGAAGCAAAAAGTTAACTTTTATTTTCTTAAAAGCACAATTTCTGAAGAAACAAGGCATCTTGACAGCAGTATTATTTGAGATTTATATCTTATCAATCAAATTAATCAGAGGGTTTATTTATTACTAATGAGGTTAATTTTACAACAATCTGATTCGGAAAAAAGAAACAATGTGGATCAAAACTAACTCTAGTTCTGCAGTCAACCTCTCTGGAGAGAATGATTTTTTTTTTTCAAAAACAAACCCCTGATGATTAATTAATTAATCAACTAATCAATTAACATTTTTATCAAAGTTTACAGGATTCAAATTAATTTCAATAAAAGTCATCATGGGTGTATGTTAACGAGCTATAACTTTAATATTAAAGGGAGAAATTGCTAAAAGGTGTCATGTTTGTGGCTGCGGTGGACCCAAATGCAGAAAGGACTTGGGAAGAAGAGTGGCAGTGACTAGATTGCAATAAAACACAGGAACTTACTGTTGCAGCATAATGAAAACAGAAGAACCCAGTGATGGTTCCTTCAGCAGCTCCACCGGGCTCAGATAGGGCAGCAGGGGAAACCGTTCCCACTGCAGTAATTTGCAATCTGCTGCCACACTTAATCGTCTCTATGGTGAACAGACTTGAGTCACGGTGTCCTTGTACTCTCTCACTACTTTTTTATTGTTGTAGTTGTCAGTGGTGAGAGTGATTCTTCTGTCATGTATTGTTATGGACCCAAACACAGAGAAATCATCAGAGGAAGCAGTTTCTAATGTCAGTCCATAAAAGATATGCTGAAGAAACTCGAAGAGAGTTTCTCAAAAGGTTTGATCATAACTAGCTTCATTATGGTAACTGTAAAAAGGAGATTTTTTTTTTCATGTACAGTGAGAGCTCAGTGATGAATACAGAGAAGGATTTCCCCCCTAAGCTCTCCTTAATAGGCATGAGAGAAATTAGCCACCATAAGGGTCTTTATCTTGATTATACAGTGAAACAGGGGAGAAAGAAGAAAAAGTGCCCTACAGTTATTTGAGGGTGTTTTATAAAACAATGACACCTCAGGCTATGGTTGGGGCGTGCAAAGATAATTGGGCAGCGCTGGGAAAATGTTGGTAAGAATTAAGACACTGTTCCCCTGCTGATTATTTAATAAAGCAACACAGTAGCTGAGAACAGCAGATTTTCACTGAAATTGATGCTAAATAGGCGCCTCTTGCTTCATGAAATCAGCTGAAACCTATCAAGAAGCTGTGTGTAAATACTCTTCTCTATTATTTAATGAGTCCTAGCAGATTGGCTATATATTGTTGTCTCGTTTCCCATAATGCCGTTGCAGTTTACCTGTCCTGCTGCGTTCACTGTCTGATATCACTCCTCCTCAGACAATCACTGTTTATTTTCCAGATTTATGATGCAGTGTCCTCCAGTATCTCATCACCTGAGCTATACTCTGCACTCCTCTTTTGATTTATATTACCCCACGGCCCCGCAGCACACACCACAGTGCTTCGGTGTAGCTGAGCAGTAGCCCTTGGAGGTGATTTATGAGCAATGGCATTTCCGGTCAGAACATCTTAATTGAGCCTGGATATTGTTCAGTGCAGTCCTTGAGAAAGGGATAAGGTAATGAGGGGGAAAGTGACAAGTAGGAAGACCATTTGGCCCGCTCGCATCTCCCAAGAGGACACATTTTATTTTTAAAGAAAAAGCACTCCATGTACACTTTTGCCAATGCTGTGGAGCTTCAAGATCATTTGACAGACCTCAAGCTGCAAACTGGCTTCTCTTCATTATTTTGTGCAGCTCATAATCCACTGGTGGGTTGTTTGCCACAGAGGGAGCTCAGATAAGCCTTAGTAAGCAGCACTTCGATTGCTCTTGCTCTGCCCTCCAACAGCCTCTGCCTACTCTGGCTCGGTAAAAGCTCTGCAGCTGGATCTGAAAGGTTCGCTGACTGCACGCTACAAGGTATGAATGAGGTATCTAAGCTGTATTGAACAGCGCTGGTAACACAAACAGCAGCTGTGATGCTGACAGCGGCTGTCTAAAGAGCTTAATGATGGAGTGTACGTCGTTGGACCTCGGTGCTGGCGCCAGAGGAAAGAGCCGCGGGAGAAAATACAACCGGCGCCGTAGAACTGCCTAAGTAGACTCACAATGGACTGGTTGCCTGCTGCAGTCAGCATTATTGACTGACATCTGTCATTGCAGAGAGTAGGAGAAATTGGTGTGTGCATGTGCTCCTGTAAAAATGGGAACAGTACAGCATAAAGGTCCGTGGAAACATCAGGCTCTTATTGAGTCTTGCAAAAACGTTTTGCTACCTTTTGCTTAACGCGGTTTCTGGGGATTTGACTTGACAGTCAAAATCCAAAGAGGGTGTAAAATAGCAAAAGTTATAGTACATGGCACTTTGTATTGAGTCCTCTTTAATGCTTAGGAGGTCATTTTACTCCTCTAACTACTTACAGACCAGTAGATATTTTCTTAAAGTTATTGCCTGATCATCTGATTTACTTGAACTCCTTTTTATTCTTATTTTCCATTTTGGAAAGAATGGAAATATAGCAGAGAAACAAGTTTGTAATTGTTTGAATTACAAACAAACAATTTGTAATTCAAACAATTTGAATTACAAATTACAAGTTTTTACTTTATATCTTAACAGGTTTTAATTGTACTCACTCATTAAAATTTAAGTGTAAAATGTTACTACTACAATAGAGAAAGATATTGATTTTGTAGCTTTTCATACATCTTTCAGAGAGGGGCAACAACAGAACAAGATAAAGAATTAAACAGAGAAAAAGTTTGACTGAATAAAACCACTCTTATAAAAGTGAAATAATACATATTTAAAAACCTAACAGAATTTAAACCAACTTTTCGATGGACACTACAAATTGTTTTTTGATATTTAATGCAAATAATTTTATCTTCCAATATCTACATATCAGTTGTCTGGTGCCTTAAAATGTTAGTCTATTTCTTGCTTACACAGCCTTCAGGGTTTATGCCTAAAATAGATGATCAATATTTCAGTGAAATAATGACTCTTCTTTTGCAGCAATGTAAACTGCTGTGCTGTAATTTTTGAACAACAATTTGTTGTTCCTTCAAATTTTGGACATTTCCTTCAAAATAGCTCAACGTTTAAAGGGATAGTTGATGATTTTAGAGGTGATGTTAATTAGTTATAAGCTGTTACTTTCTAATCTTCATGTAGTTTCAGTCTGCAGTTGTCAAAATACTGCAGACAAGACAAACTGCATTAAAATTTTTAATAGGGCCTCACTTCAAGGATCCTGAACTATCCCCTTTAGGCCTTTAAAAGCAACTTTAAGTATTATTTGGAGGATGTTATACTTGCAGATCATAATAGACACTGGTAGGTCATAAAGCAGAGAGACTACTGTAGGATCTCTTTTTTTATGTTTCTTTTCTGAGTTTCACCTCCAGAGTTTTACAGGGGTTATAAAGCTGACTTTCACCCTCGTTTTGTCACTTCTGCGCTTCGTTGCATTTAAAATATGCTCCCCTGGTAGTTTCCCACACTTGACATGGCAGAATAAGGCCAGATTGAGACCCTAAAAGTGCTCTTAAGTCTCCTATTTTTGTCACTGCAGCCTCTGCAGGAATGTGGGTTTAACTTAGCCGCAGCAAAACATCGCACGGAAAGAAAAACTGGAGATGTAGCTGTTTTAGTTGGTATCAAATGTTAATTGACAGAACATCAATTGACACACATAGCCCAAGAGGGGTGATGATATAG
The DNA here is from genome assembly GCA_903067095.1 of Girardinus metallicus. Classification (NCBI taxonomy): domain Eukaryota; kingdom Metazoa; phylum Chordata; class Actinopteri; order Cyprinodontiformes; family Poeciliidae; genus Girardinus; species Girardinus metallicus. The sequence goes on from CAEGAE010006323.1 coordinate 7,999, forward strand.
AGTAAATGCTGTATTTCTTTTTTGCAGTCAGCTCAGGGAGCTGCTGAATATGTAGAGAGAACAACAGCATTTGATCGTTGATCCTTTTTTTAGACAACACTGTGGCGCAATCAGGGGAATTCCTATTTTCTTTCTCCCCCCCCTAACCCCTGTGGAGAAATATGTGAATCACAAACATGGAAATGGAAGACGTTAAACATTCAAGGTGTCTTTAAATATTTTTCACTCTCTTCCTGTGAGCTTCTGAATATTTCTCTGAGATGTCATTCATCTAAAATTAGAAGAGCGAGCAGAGAGATATGTTGGCTCCAGATATTTTTGTATACACGCAACAAGACCTGTCCCAGTAAACACTTCAGAAGAACGAGTTAAATTACATAATTTGAATTCTTTATACCACATGGCAGTGCTGTCAGAAACCATCGCCTGCCTACCGATGTGCGGAGTTCAGCTGTGTGAAAAAACTAGGATATTCACACATTGATCTCAGATTTCGGTTTTCCTTTGTCTCAGCAAGAAGGTGATCTAATTCTTCCTAAGCAACAGAAATAAACTTTATTTTAGTCATTACACGGAATATGTGGCACAGATTTTTTTTTCTTGTACAGGAAAACGTAGGTACACTTCTCACCCCTTAGTGTAACACCTTCAGTCGCCCTCCAGTCCCTGACATTGGGGAAAGTTTCCCTTACTGATCACTTTCAACTCTAAAATGTTGGAGGGATTTCAATTCACCTCACAGCTCATGAACCGGATTATGATCTGCACTTTAACTCAGCCCAGGACTTTCCACTTCTTTATTCTTGACACAGTGTCCAAGATTTTCCTCAAAGTCTGACGCGGCAGAATTTGTGATTCTAGAGTGGAGAGCTGGATGGCTTCTGCTGCAGCAAAAACACATCCAAGCCATGACACATCCACCTCCGTGCTTCATAGTTGGTATGAGGGTTATTTAATCAAATTCTCTATCTAGTTTGTGCCACAAGTATCTTCTGTTCTGGTCTCCAAACAATTCAGTTTTAGACTCATCAGTCTGAATAACTGGTCTTAATCAGTGTTGTCAGACTTCAGCATGCCCATCATCATTTTCTCATAGAGCAAAGTTTTCCTTCTTGCATACATTCACCTTGTATTTCGACTTCAGAAATAACCTTAACTTCAGTAACTTATATCATTTACAGTGACTTATAGTGTTTCTTTAAAATACTTACAGTCTGCTCTGAAGGTTAACTTGCTTGGATGGACAAGCCTGGGGATGCTGGCTTTCCTCCACTTTTATACTGTTTTCCATGCGGTGAAATAGCTGATTTTAAACCTTCTCAGATACAGAAATGCTTATACCTTCTTTCTGAAGAACCCAGACAGCTCATCAACACTCAGCAAATTACAGCAAACCAGGATGATTCTCTGATAAAATGCAACCAATGTGATGCACCTTAGTTTCAAGACGGATGCGCAAGTGTGATAACCTGCTTCTTTGACAGAAATTTTTAAAATAGAAAGTTTTTATTGTTGATTAATACCACATAAATTTCTCAGTATTGTTAAAATTGATTTTAGATATTGTTCTGCACTGACATGTTAACCTCCAGTCTAGGGTGTCCTAATTTTTTTCACGTCATTCTTCCAGGTTGAAGAAATGGCAGCCCTCTTTGTCTCAGATTGAGGAGAAAAAAAGAATAAAGGATCATTTCTGTTAAGCCTTCTTTAATGCAGAGCTTAACCTCTGAATAAATCCTATTTGTTTGGGCTTACATCATGCTTTTATGATATCGGGACTGAGTGACAATCCTGTATTAATTGCCTAATATCAAATAAACAGGAATACTTTCACTTCTGTAAGTTCAGTTTCTATTACAGGATTGTCAGAGCAGTGTCACTGTCCAGACAACTGCTGTGTGTTGCTCGGCCTTCAGTCAGAGAGCTGAGGCCGATGAGTAGCGACGGTGAACCTTTTCCATGGCAGATTTTCCGTTGCTTTGCATCCTCAAGGAGGATGTCGGTAATCGACCGCCTGTAAAGACTGCAGCGCCCGTGCCAGGACCTGAGGAAATTGATCTGAAAGGAAGGCAGAGTGCCCAAATGGATAAGTAAGTTCGGGTGGTTCTGTGCTACAGGTCAGCAAGGTCATGTGAGTCAGGCCGCACAACGCGCTCTGAGACACTGTTAAAATTTGATATGTTAATCTAAATGAATTGATTTTCAGCACTGGTTGCAGCATTGGATGTCAGCGGAGCAGACGATACGCATCCAGGTGCAGAGAGACTCTGAATTTGTTCCTGGACTGAGAGAAAAAGGACAAGAGCTGCTTTTCAGAAACGACACTGTAATTTAAGATTCTGCTCAAATACAAAGTAAAACATATTTTATTGTTTTACTTCATTGCTGCCTCACAGAACCTTGCCTCGCAATACTACAGGGAACTTTTAAATGATAAAAAATAGTGACATTAATAACAGAAATAAATTATAGTCTGCATTTGTATGTTTTTCTGATGCGTACAAAAAACTTTTAAACTCACCTTTTTGTCACAGTCGGAGCCTCTGGAGGCAGAGCTTCATTAAACTCAACCTGTGTTAAAACACACTGGCTCTCAAAAGTGTGCCCACCTTTAAAATAGCAAACTTCTGCGATGTGAAACCACAAACTGTTTTAAGACTTTTTCTGCACTTGATGCAACTAGTATTCTGTCAAATCCAGCAGGAAAATGAAAAATTAAAGAAGCTGCAACAATGGACAATGGTAATCTTGTTGCAGAACATTTTGATTCATTTTTCAGGAGGAGTCAGTCAGTGTCTTACATCTTGCCTCGTCAGTATATGGAAGCTATGACTTGCCAAAGTTCTGCAGGTCTATCTGTGAGGACATGTCTTGTCCACAGCCCTCTTCAGGCGACTTTATTAATTTTCTGTCAAATTTAGTTCCTCAGCATGAAGCCAATTTGTTGCATGCTTGGACGCACTGTGTTGCAAAAAATAAAAAATAAATTTTCACTTGATCTTTATCTTTCCTTCCAACCCCTGAAGTTTTAAAGATCGTCAGTTTTGTTTTTTGCTGTTGTTAAACTTACCTTTTGGTCACATTGGGCCAAAACACTTTCTCCCACAAGGTTTTCGTAAATCTTAGCCAGACCAAAATCCAAGAGGATTTCCAAAAATCTGAGAAATACTATTGTTTATTTTCAAGTTTGAAAACTAATGACAAAGAACTAAATGCTTTTATTTGTGCTTCTTTGTACAACTTTTGTTGTCATTGTCTTGTTATTCTGCTCATAGTAGTTAGTCTGGTCAACTACAACCTCAAACAGACTTTTTTTGGTTAATTTTATTTTATTTACAGTATGAAATCAGAAGCCTTTCTCTCAGGTACAGATGGATTTAGTTTGCAGGTATGCCTCATAACAACAGGAATGCTGAATGTGCGCTACGTTTTCTCTTAAAACCAGATTATTGTTTTCTGCATTTAGAACAAAAACCACAAGCCCTGACACAGCTTCTTTTTCCTTGGAACTTGTGCTGGAGGACACTTGAGCCCCCATGAGAGAAGCAGGTCTTCATCTATCATCTCAGGAGCTGTTTTTGGGGCTGCAGTGATGCAGCGCCCAATCGGAGCTTCTCACGGATGCAATGTGGGAACACTGCAGAAATCTGTTGGCTAAAAATAGTGCTGTCTGTGCGCAATGGTTTTTCTTCCTCTTTCCTTGAGGTCCTCTTGAGAGGATGAAGTGCATATTTAAAATGTCAACAAGAGCGGATCTATTTCGCTACTTAAACGGAGTGAAGGGTTTGCTGGCGACTGGGCAGGAAGCCTGGATTTATGTCCAGACAAATTTCTTCCTTGCAGAAAACACTGAAGTCATATTGAATTAATAGTGTATTTTAACAATCTGTGCTTTCATATTTTTGATCAGTTGCTGAGCACACATCTAAAAATTAAGCACTTGCACTAAGCAGGCATTAAGAAATTTACATGAGCAGGGAAATATAAAGTATTTTGGTGAAAACTAAACCGCTGTGTGGGCGAAATAAACCAGAGTGTGTGGCACCGACACCAAAAAAAGACGACAATTTTATCCATGACAAAAAAAAAAAAAAAAAAATAGTATAGCAACCAACGGATTATCCTGCATCATCAAGTTCAGTCGCAGGCAGAAATTTCACAGCTGGCAGGTCCCTCCATGCATGCTGTCAAAATGCCTCTGCAGAGGCACAAAGAAATAAAAGAGACGGAGTTCTGGAAACAGAGCAGTACGAGCTAAGAAAACTTCACATGTCGAAAAAGAAAGGCTGAAATGTCCAGCAGTGCCATTAGCTGGAGTAGAGATCTGAAAGGAAGCAGCAGGTGCTCCGGGCTGACGAGCAAAAAATTACAGTATTTGAATCTGATAGAAGGCAATCCAAGGCAGAGAGGCTGAAGGAGCTGTGAAAAAATGATGGGAACGGAGGTGACAGTTTCACACAGACATGTTTCTGGTTCCCAACAAATACAGCAGGGCGCTGGGTCTTCAGATCTCAGAAGCACAAGCTGATACTTGTCTGTCAAGTTGCAAATGATTGGTCATCATTCTGCAGTGGTACAAAGACCGAAATGTAAAGTGGGAGTGATGGAAAGCAATTTTCTGACATGCAGACCAAAGAGAAGTACATCTTGAGGTGATGGAGTCAGTCTGACATTAAACACAGACACATAGGAAAATTAGATTTGTCCACATTAGTTTCATTTTTGTTTTTTCATCATTTTACTTTTCGTGTCCAGCACTTATTTCACATTTGCTGTCATATCAAAGCAAATAAATCTCTTCTGAAGAAATACAATCACTTTAAATGCTGCGAAAAAAGTATCTTCTCTTTACAGATTTATTTTAATTTAACTTTTTGTCACACTTAAATCCCTCAGATATTCAAGCAAATACCAACTCCTCCCTCACTTCTCTCTTCAAATCACTCAAATTTAACCTTTCCAGTAACACAAAGATTTTAATGACTTCACTTGAATGCTGCTTTTGTATTTACTTGGATTATCTTGTTCTTTTAGTTATGATCGTAGACATATGTGTGATAGAAGTGTCACAGATAAATAGCAAAAATAGGAGAAAAAAATATTCTGTAAAGGTACATGTACTTTTCAAAGCATTGATTTTTTTTTTTTTAGTTTTTCTCATTTCTTAACCTCTCCTATTTTATTTTTTTGAGACATGCACAGCATCTTACAATAGTGCCCTTTTGCTTTTGAGCGTTTCCAGATTTTGTGATGTTACAATCACAAAATTCAATATATTTTATTGGGAATTTATGTGAAACCAACACAAAGCAGCGTATAGATGTAAAGTGAAAAAAAAGCGATGGATCATTTTTGAAATTTGAATCCCCCTTCATTTACTCTGATACCGTCATTCATTATTAAATTTGCATATTATTAAATGCAAACTGAACCAATAATTTTGGTTCAGGTCGGATTTCGGTTCTTCTGAAATGTGAGAGATTATAGATAATGATCAAATCAAAAATAATTCAGAGTACTCACCTGCTGATAGACATTACTACTAAGTTCAAAGGTTACAGTAGATGGGCACAGTTCCTATCCTGAAAAGTCAGGTTATGACAAAATTATTCATATCTCTGGCAAATCTGTTTGAACAATCCTTTCATTCAGTCAACATATTTATTTAAACTGGAAGCAATTAATTTCTTTTCTTGATGGGACTAGTAATAGTTCTGACTTTAATCTAGTAGAAAATCTGTAGAGCAAGCTAAAAATTAGACTTGGAGATAATCACCAAACAATAAATCCTCAAAACATCAGTGGAAACATTCAAAAAGCCAGACAGCAATTATAAGAAGGGCTTGGGAATGTGCAAATAAAGATTTCTGCATCTGTTGTTGAGAAGGCTGTAAATCTTTCCACCGTGCCCCATCAGAAACAAACTCCTTGGTTAATTGAAAATAAATTTAGATCTGAATCTTTCAGGGGTATAAATAATTGTGGGAATAAACAAGGCATGAAACGGCATAATTAGAATCTACTGAATGGTTGCGACAAAACAAAAATGAAGGGACCATAAACCATCCTGCAACTTACAAGACTCTCTTAGTGATAGAAACAGGTGCTTTTCTGATAGCTGTGCTGTAGATCCAACTTTAGGTTGTTTTTAAACAGAAACAACATCAAAATAACTTTTGATGTCATGGTTGGTGTATAGTTACAGCGGAATTAAGTTGCTAAAAACCTGTAGCCATCGCACCTCCCCTGCGGACCCTCATGCCTCAAGTTTCTGTACTGGAGCAAAGCTTAACAAAGCACTTTACAGAGACCAAGAAGGTTCACATTTTTACATAGAATTCTAACCCATTTATTTCGTCTTTTAGCACATTTACAGTCAGCGAACCCAGCAATCCCATTGCCATTTGCTCTACCTACACAAAATCTTCTCACCAATACATAATGACAACATCAGACAAAAAGTAATACAAACAGATCAAGGCAGTGCTTCCCTCAGTACATTAGTCTCACCCACCAACACTCTTTTCACCCATCAGACAAAAACAGTGAATTGAGATTTTGTTTGATATTGCATAATTATGCTAAGGGTGAGATGACATGCAGTGCTGTTGCCGAAGCATACTTAACATGTTTGTGTGTGTGTGAGAGAGAGAGACAGAGAGGGAGGGAGAGAGAGAGAGCTCGGTGCGGTGTAGTGATAATGTGTTGCTAGCTCACAGCACCATCTGGGTACATCCGCTTTAAAAAGCAGCCATTGTGGGCGACTGCACATGCAGAATGTGGTAGGTTGGTGAACTGAAACGATGTTTCCCCTGAGGTCGCTTGTTGTCAGTGATGCTATGACCTGGAGTATACCTTTCTTTCTCGCCTCTGCACAGAGAGAGCAGGACGTTTCGTATAAGTCTCAGTCTGATTTTCACGTGTGCATATCATTCACAACACTGTGCAAAGGTTACGGATAAATAACTCACACTGCTTTGTATTTTTGTGTGCTTTGCAATCCATCCTGGCGGGATAGTTGTATTCTCTGGTACAATATGTGCCTTAGAGTGCGCAGTGTATCGATAATGCATTGTAATACTCTTTACTGGCGGTGATATGACACTATAGCACCATCTCGCTGTCTTTACTTCTCCCTCTCTCGCTCATTTTTAGAGTCTGTACTTTCTTAAGAGCTCGGATTGCCACATGTACTTCCTCTCCGGGAAGTGATCGGGAATCCTAATGCGCCGGAAGTCCTGAATGCATTTCTGCAGCTCCTGCTCCGGAGTCATCTTCTCTTTGTGTGCTTTCCTCTTGGCGGCATCTCGCTCCCGCACGCCGAAGGTCCTCACGCGCAGCATGTCCGTCTTGCGGCGCATCTCGGCCTGCTGCTGCAGCATGAGGGCTGGGCCTTTGGGCACAGGTCGGTCCAGCGTCTGGATTTTGGACTGACGGCTCACGGGCGCGTGGATCACGGTTCCCTGGGGGGTGCTGGCCTCCGACTGGGTCTCGGAGCAGGACGTGGAGAGGTCGTTGAAAGAGGTGCCACTCTCACCCTCGCGCTCACTTTTGTGGCTCTTGCAGCAGCAGTCACAGTGAGAGGACGACCACCGCGAGGGCCCACCTAGGACAAAGCACGCAAAACATTTGTTCATTTAATTGCTGGCGAATTAAAGCCATTTCACATTTTGAGGCTTTACAACCCAAATTTCTAATGCATTTTATTATTATTTTAGGTGATAGACCAACACAAAGTAACAAATTACTATGAGGAGGTAGAAAAAATATAAAAGGCTGGGCAGAGTGTTAAACCGCAAATCTATCAAGATATAGTCATCTACCTAAACTGAAAGCAGGGAAACCATTAATCAAGAAGGAAAAATGAGACCTGGAGGAGCTGCAAAGAGCCACAGCTCAGGTGAAAGAATCTGTCAGGAGAGCCACTGACTCCACATATCTGGCTGCTATGAATATATGACAAGACTGAAAAGCATGAAAAATCCTGTTTGCAATCAGCTACATGCCAGGTAGTCAGCTGTCAGCTATTTGATTCAGGTGTGTTGGAGAAACGATGCATTGACATGTTGAAGGACATCTCAAGGACTTGACGTGGGCCTCCCTGATTTAGACCAAGGCCTATTTGGTATAAATAAATGTTTTGCAAACTCTACGTGCTGCTGCTAGTTTTGGCCAGGATTCTCTTGCAAAAGCGATTTTTAATCTCAGTGGGATTTTCCTAGAGATATAAAGGTTGATCATAAATAATGAATTTGTCCCAAAGTTCAGACCTCGATCCAACTCAGAATCCTTTTGACTGCAACGGAAATCTGTAATTGCAGCACATAAATGCTCTACAGACTGCTTTTGCGTTGATTCGCTAGAATGCAAATGCAGAGCAAACTTCTCCAATTTTGAAATCATGAAATTAGTATTTTCTTTCCACTACACAGTTACGCGCTTTTCTTGTTGGTCTATGACACTGAATGGAAATACAGTTAATTTAAATTCAAGGTTTCAACATACAAAACAAAAATGCCAAAGGCTTCATCTGATATTTGTGGAGCAACAATGTCAGCTGGTTGTATTTTTAAGCAGATTTTTAAGCGGTGCAGCAGTTCGAACATGTGATCTCTAGTGTGATATTCGGTGATTAATTAAAAAAAATAAAATAAAATCTAGTGAGCTGTGTATATTGCTCCCTGTGATAAGTCAAACTCAGCACAGCTTGCTGAAAGTGTCATGAACTGCAGTGTGAGGTTGTGAGGAAGACGCGGTGGACCCACTAGCTGAGGGAATTGCTGATGAGTTTAATGAATAAAATGCACAAATAATCCCAAAAGTCCAGGCAGCACAGCTGAGCGGAAAGGCTAAGGTTCAACACTGGAAAACCAATAGGCATCTAGCAACAGATTAGATGAATGAGCTAAACTGCAAGACAGATGAAACAGACAGAAACGACAAGGACCCGACAAAGACACAGGAACACAGTGAATACACAGAGATTGCTCTCTGTGTATTCACATTGGTGAATACACAGAGATTGCTCTCTGTGTATTCACCAATGTGAATACACAGAGAGTAATCACAGAACGAGACACACCTGGGAACAATCAAGGGGTGGACAGGACAACACGGAGACTCACTAGACACAGAACCTAAAATAAACACACAGAAAAACTCAAATCATGACAGAAAAACCTTTCCCATTTCCCACAGCAGACCTCGCCTCAAACCCAGCGCAACCTGCTCTGCCATCAGTATCTAATTAGGCCTGTAGCCGCACCGCCAAGATGGAGGAATGTTAGCCTTGTTTCGGTTCAGTTGATCACATGAGCCAAAAGTAATGTGCTTTCCACCTTTAGGGAGGCACCAAGGTAAATTTAAATAATAATAATAATAATAATAAAACAGACTAGCAACTTGCAGGCTAGAGAGAAAGCGAATGCATTCAGCGGGTGACCCCGAGGGTCTCCTGGTCTCTTTGAGTTTGGCTAAATCGGTAGAAGCAGAAGATTCCAGCTGCGTTTTTCTCTCTTTTCTTGTACCTTCCTTTCGTCTCATCTCTCTTCCTCCTACACAGCTAATTGCGAGGCAGAAATACTGTACAGTACAGTGCTGCCTGCTGGCTTGAGAAATGCTAGAGTAAAGTCACTGGCACTGTCTTTCTTTTTCCCAAAATAACCGAGATCTCTTAGATCCGCTTGCAGTCAGAGATGTGCTGTGGAAGTAGTCTGTTTGTAGACAGAAAACACAAACTCTGAAGACCTCTTAATAGCTTTTTTTCCTAATGGGATGATGCAAACTCGATAGCAGGGACATCTCAGGGGTGGAGCAATGATTCGTCCATTGCCTCCCTCCAACACATGCACCAATTTAAAATGGGCAGAGTTCAAGGGGGATTTTAACCTCTCTGCGCAGACTATAATAATGACCTTATCTCTGCTGCGATGATTGCATTGAGCTGATATAGTCGGAGAGTCGCTAACAGCTTTTTAATGGCTAATCCATGAGTAAAGAGGCCAATCAGCGCACCAATTTCCCCCCGCAGAAAATGAATCTGGCTGAATCCGGCAGCAGACGAGCAGCGCAAATGGGAAATGGATGCAGGCGCTTCAGAAAAGGAGGATCAGGAGCAGGAGGAGGCGGAGGCAGAGCATTGTTTCTAAATAGATGGATGCTGTAGTCCAGAGGGGCAGCCCGATTAGGAGACGAGCCAACACCCAATAATAGCAACTGAAAAAATTTCCAGGCCATGCAAGAGAATGAGTAATTAGCAAGGCGGTGAGAGAAAAGTACCTGGAAGGTCTTATTTGAGTGATGGAAAATCACATATTAGAACACAAAGTTTTGTGTTATGTAATTTCAGCTTTGGCAAAAAAAAAAAAAAAAAGTCCCAAGAGCAATCACTTTAGCTGTAATCTCAGATCTTAATGAGATTTCTACGGCTATTAGGGGCTGTTTTCTGCAAGTCATTGTTAGGAAAAACCAAATGAGGCAATTTTTATAAGCTCTGACATCTCTTTGTGTTCCTGCAATCAGAGGCGCTTAGCAGCTGCCAAACTCCCTGAATATTCAAACGAGTGATTTCAAAGCAAGAAATGAGAAGAGCTGATAAGCAGAGAGCAAACTGCTGTTCAGTCACCACTTCCTGTATTTTTAAGGAAGACCAAGTGATTGTGACTTAAAACATTTAAATAAGTAATACATTTAAGTAAAGCTTTTATTCCTGGTCCAGATGGCAGCATGAAGAACTAAAAGAGCTTCAAATCAGAACATCAGCAGAACCAAAATAATGAAAAAGGCAAATACGGATATGATACAAATATCTCCGGTTTTGCTTTCGAAAATCGTGCCAACAAAAATCTGATGAAATTCATTATCAGAGAAGGGTTAAATAAAACAATTACATATTTCTTTCTCTCAGAACACTCATAATAAAACCCTTAAAATAATAACGAGAGTCAGTAGATCAGTGATATTTTGAAGCTTATTCCACAGATGTGAAGCAAAAATTAAAAAAAATGTTGTTTTACCCATATTTTTTTAATTTAGACGAACTAAATAATGAAGCAACACAAGCTAAATAATAAAAAAAAGAATTAGAATAACAAGGTATTTCTCTGATTTAAAGAAATACATCCAAAGTCTGAGAGCCTGCAATTATAACGAAGCGAATACGCTTTGGAGCGACCACTTGCAAATATTGGGTTTGACCTCCGTTTCTCTTTGCAGAATTCCAGTTATTCTTTGTAGCATAGATATAACAAAGTCTTAACATTCCTCAGACTGTAGATTCCTCCGTTTGACATCCATGATGTTGATCCCGCCTTACACCACATCCCAAAGGTGTTCTATTGGATTAAGATCTGGTGACTGGAAGCCGCTAAGGTGAAGTCACTGTTATATTCAAGAAACCAAAGTGACATCACTCAGGATTAGCGACGTGTTGCATTATCCTGTTAGTAGGGATGGATAAGCACGCCGTAATTAGCAATAAACATAATCAGCAATGAAGTAGTAATGTGTTGCTTAATTTGTACAAATAGGCCCAAAGAGTGCAATGGATAAATTCCCAACAATGTCAAACTACCACTGTGATCCTGAACTATTGATGCACAATAAATTGGATTCATGTTTTCCTGTTGTTTACACCAAATTCTGACCCAATGAACTCAAGGTTGCAGCGCAAATTGAGAAGAGGCAACCACTTTCCAATTTATTATTGTTCAATACCGGTTAGCCTGTGCGAATTATAGCCTCAGTTTCCCATTCACAGCTGAAAGAAATTGCCCACAGAGTAGTTTTCACTACTGTAGTTTATATACTTCAAAGTTCACATGTTGTGCATTTACAGATAATATTTTGTTGATATACTGCTCCTTTTTTATCATTTTGGAATCAGTCCTCCCATTGACACATTGTATATATCCCCAAGGTTCAACAACACAACTGCTGCTCTGTGGACATTTTCTGTTTTTATGCATCATCCTCTTTAAATAAGAGAAATATTTATACCCGAAAATCCCAATAGATCAACAGATTCTGAAATGCTGAAAACAGCCTGTCTGCTACCAATAAATATATTGATTTGTTATTATTTATTGTTGGCCTTTGGTTTGAGGATGTAAGGGTGACGGTATGAACTGGAAGGTTACAAATGAGCTGCACATCAGAACTAAAAATGTTGTCAGAGTTTAGTGTGATAATGCAAGGATTGTCTTTTTCACATGATAATATAAGAAAGTCACTTACCCAACTCATTTTGTAAAAATACGGAATAATATCAGGCCTGCAACACTTCTTTGGGGAACACTTTTAGATATTGCAAGGCAGTGTTATTTTTAAGAGCCAGGTTATGTCAGACAATTTCTAAATCAGTCCAGAACCAATTCCCTGAGTGTAAAAAATATTGTCAGTGGTTTCTAATTTACAGAGTCAATATCCAAAGAATGCTGTACAACGCTGTTTATTTTTTAATGACTTCATGATAACATTTGTAGCCACCATCGTTGATGTACATCTAAAACCCAATCAAGAAGAAGAAGAATATAGGAAGATTTATAATATCCAACTTGAATAAATAAATCGCAAAACATCCAGAATTTGAATCTGTGGCTGAATAAAAGATGAAGAGTTTCATTCTTCTCTTTAAACAAGTGGGTGTGTTCACTTTACTATCTTTTCAGGGAAGCTATTGATTGAAATGTGTTTTTCTCAGCTCCGTGCAGCCTGTCTGAGAGATCTGATTTCCTCCACATTAACAGACCGAGGCTGGTTCTGAAGCCAGACTGAGGCTGTGTGTCTGAACTCTTTATAAATAACACAGAGATGGAGTTGAGCTCAGCACAGAGCATGTCTCACGGGGTATCCCCCAAAACACCCCACCCCATCCTCCACACCCAACAATGACAGCGGCGATGTTTGTCCTCATCATGCCCCAGAGAGATCAGTTTTGTAGAGATGTGAGTGCTTGTAGATTTTAGAGGCTCTAATTGGCAGAAAAGTAGGACATGATGTGGACTGAAGGCAGAGTTCTCTGACAAATTCAGATGTAAAATGTCACTGAGTTTATTTCCCAGCGTCCGTTTTTCTGTAGAATTTGAGCTTCTAAACTGACTCATTCCAGGCACCTCTGCACATTATTGTGATAATCTTAGAGGGACTTTTAACACTTGAAGCTGAAACCAGATATTTACATACATAAGATGTACAAAACATGCATAATCTATTAATTCTCACTGTCTGACATTAAATCAGTGTACAGCCTTTAGTTAGGAATACTAACCTTTGTCTCTAAAATTATTAGAGATAATATTTGAGAATACATTTTTTGTTTTTTTTTTTCAAATTGAGAAGTTGACATTAAATTGCTGTGCCTTTTATCTATTGGGAAAGACTAGACAATGATGCAAAAGCTTTGTACGGTTTTGATTAAGAATATTTGAGATAATTGGAGGCAGACCTGCAGAATCATTTCAAGGTGACACCTCTAGCAAACTGCTCTCTTATCTTACATGGAAAATTTTAAAGAACTCAGTCGAGGCATCAAGAAGGGATTTTTTGTGAGCCTGTAAAAGTATTTGGACACAATTTCAGTCTGCTGATGGAAATTTCTAATTTTGTGTCCCAAAGATAAACAAAAACAGAAAACCTTGTCAAGATGTTGTTTGACACTGGTAGATGAGCATCATTATTACTGGTTAAATGAGTCCTGTATTCTCATGGACTGAATGGCACTCGGTCACAAAGAGGCCAATACTCCAACATCAACATATAAAGCGAAGACACAAAGACTCTCTTTTTATGGAGACATGCACTGTGGTCTGACAAAACTAAAATTTAAGAGTAAGACAATAGAGAATACTATTATATTTGGTATAAATAGGGAGAAATGTCATGAAACGGTATTAGTTGGGTGGTGAGGTAGACGCAGTAGACCCAGGTAAGAAGGATGAAATGATGATTTAATGATGAAGAGTACAAAACTCAAGGCAGCACAGAAGAGCACAGGCAAGGAGCTCAGAATCTGGTAGCACTGGTAAACGGTACTCACAAACGGGAACAACGACAACAGAATAAGACGGTGGACAAGACGAGGACTTGACAAGGAACAAGGAACACAGGTGGGACTAAATACACAGGGAGACAATCAGGGGAAACAAGGAACAGGTGTAACCAATCAAGGGTTACACAGAAATTGACACAGAAACCAAAATAAACACGCAGAAAAAAAACAAATCCTCACAGGAAGCTTGTAAACCTGTAAAGAATAAGACAGCAAGGATATGTTATGCATTATTCTTTTGTTTGTTTGTTTTTTTTTTTTTTTTTGCAGCAGGGGCTTGTACACAAAATAAACAAAGAAAGAACATTATGCAGAAATACTGAAGCAGTCCCTCAAGGCATCAGCCAGAAAATGACCCAAAGCATACCGTTAGTTAAAAAGTGGCTTGAGGGCATCACAGTTATAGTTTTGGTTTGGTCGTCACTTGTTCTCGGTCGAATGGAAATGTTGTTGGCAGCACTGCAAAGTTGTGTAAAGATGACCTAAAAAAACGTGCTTGGTCAGGAGGTGTGGGCCAAAGTTTCAGTAAACTATTGTTCTGGAAGGATAATCAAAGTTTAAAGGCAATGTTACCAAATCCCTGGAAAATATGTGTACATTTCAAAGGAAGTTTACATATATTCACATTTACTAAGTATGTTTAGTAAATGTTTCACCTAAAACATTAAACATTTAGTCTGACTTATTGTCTGACAGGGAGAAAGAAGAGCTCTGCTTATTTTAGAAAGTGAATGTCATTATCTAGTTGCAAGGTTTTATTTTGTTATAGACTCAAGTGAGCCAAAGCTACCTTCTTCCTAAATATGATTTCAGATGAAGTGTGAACTGTAATTTTGTTATTCTCAAAATTCATGAGAATAACTTTTAAACTAAAAAAAAAAAAAAAAAAAGAGCATTTTACATTTTTGCTGTCTGAGTGTAAGAAAAAACAACATCTAAGCGACATGTCTTTTCATTACTGTCTGTTTGCCTGTAACTCAGCCTAACCCAGTGAGACTGAGCAGTTTGAATTATCTTGAAGTGCTTCAGGTGCTGCCTGGCCCAGGTGCAATATCATTTTCTGGCCAAGACTTTGTGAAATAAACAAAACACAGGGAATGCTCCTGACCTTATTTGGGGGGGAAGAAAAGTAATCTACATGTGCAATACATCAAGGCTAAATGCAAGTTGATTGAAAATACATGCAGCCTGTCAGCGAGTACATTCTGATGCTGCTGACCAAATATTCCTTAATCTTCCACCGCCTCGAGGGAAGAATAGCTTACATGCTTGTTAACTCACAAATGAGGCCAGTGTGCCCTTGCAGCACAAAAAGGGCTTGTCTTGCAAACGCAGCGACTGTCCCTACAGCAGGAGGGAAATCCATTTTACAGACTCGCTTCATCACCCGATGTCCAGCCTGACTGATGACTACAGCTGTTTTCTTGCCATGCAAAATAATGCGTTTTTGAACTTGCCAATAATGATTACTTCCATGAAGAGCTTCAATGTGAAGGAGATGGGGGGAAAATTAAGTAAAGTGTTGTGAAAATCACACGATCTAACTCAAGGTTACCAGTCTTTTACGCTCCAGGGTACGTCTTGCGTTAGCTGTTACCCGTGAGGAGAGTGACAGCTCCATCGACTGAGTATTAATGACACGCGAACGTTGTCAAGAGGGTGCCGATCTGATGAGTGTCACCCTGACCGAGAGACGAACAAGCAACGCAGGCAGATTGAAGCGTCCATATCAGCCTCTCGCTCTCTCTCTCCTGACCCTTAGCCACACCTCTCCTCTGCACAAGGCCTGATTAAGATGGAAAGAAAGGTGTTCTTATCATCCTCTAAATTATGCTTCAGGAGGATTGTCTGGAGAGAAGGAGTAGTCGTTCTCCTTAGAACTGTCGTTATAGGGAAACTTTTCTATTACACTACCCCACAATAGTATTTACCTGAAGAAGCACAAAACTTTAGGGAATAGACAAACACAAAGTAGGGCTGGACAATAAATCAATAATATCAAGCAGTAGACACATAAGCAGATAATACGTCTGAAAGAATATTCAATAATTTCACTGAACTCAGATCCAGCATTCTGGTTGATGTAGCGAGAGGAAATGCTTTAGAAAGGTGGGTGGCATCACCTAATTCACTCTGTCTTCAGTCACCTAGCAACGTCTTGTTGAGTAATTCTCACAGCATTAGTTTAAGGTTTTGCCACCATTAATAAAACTTTCCTTTTAAGGCCTCGGATACTTTTGTTAGAGCACATTAGAGAACAAACAGCATCATGAAGACCAGGGAGCACAGTACAAAAATCAGAGATACTGCTGTGAAGAAATTTAAATGTTCAGTCTGTCATGTGAAATGGGTAAGAGTATGGGTCACCTGCAAAACTACCAAGTTATGGCCATCCACCTAAGCTGACAAGCACGTTGTAGGACTAAATCTAGTTGAGAATTTGTGGCAAGATGTGTTCTCCATACATTCTTGAGACATTTTAATAAGAATAAAAACAATGCATTTTATTTAAAAAGAGGATGTTGTTTAGCAGAATCAACAGAAAAAAATAATGTTGGTAACAATTTTAGTTTTTTGATTTTAAAATCTGGTTGAGGTCATTGCTTTTGCTTGCTATTGAGAAGAATCAGTAAAACACTGATCTAGGTAGTCACTTGGAGACAGCTCAGTCATTCAGAGGGAGCTCTAAACAAAGAGCAAGGTGGTTTGGATTTATGACAAGACATATTCTCCATATTCTGACTGAGCTGGAGCTATCTTACAGAAAAACTATGGTAGGTACCGATTTCAATTTCTTGACCTGTTAAGGGCATACCCTAAAGACTTTCCACTGTAATTGATTTATTCATTTCAGCTTGTGGCTGTAATGTGACAAAATGAGACAAAGATCTGGGGATATGAATACTTTTGCAAAGCACTATATAGATGTTCTGTTAATTACCCATTTTTAACCTTGTCAGGCCAGAGAAGAGTTTAATGCAGCCCCCCTCCCCCAAAAAAGCTCCAATCTACAAAAGTCTCCTTCTTCATACCAACACTTTGAATCGTGCTGTCTTCAGAAAACACTCAGCATGTAAGAAGATTCTTATCCAAGCAGCCATTAAGTGCCTCTGGAGTGATTATTACGGTATTGTGTGTCAGATCCAGGAAGAACTTTTATACCTGCCCTCTGATTTCATCAAGGTGCAAAAATAGCAGAAGAAGGGACAATAATACTAAGTGGGAGGCATGCTGGAGATTTTAATTGGTGGAAAATTGAAAATAAGTGAGAGTTTAACCTCTTATTCCCGTTCATATTTGAAATGTTGCTTTTTAAAAGTCTGTCAATCTGTCAAAACTGCACTTTTAATTAAGAGTCAACTGTCTTACAGGACGCAGAGAAGACAAGAGGCAATTAAAAATAGTGTAAAAGGAGAGCTTTTTTAAGGTGGGGGAATATTTAATCTTTAGTTCCTGTAACTGTACCTATGAATTAATCATTAAGTATTTCAGGTAAAAAAACAAAAAAAAAACAGTTGATTAAATTTCAATTAATGTGCTAATTGTTTTGGGTTATGCAAATGTGAATATGCAACAGTAAAACCATGTGTGTATTTCATTGGATAGCTTCAAGAACTAGATTTTTTTTATATATCAGTTTCTTTCTAATAAATTGATTTCTTTCCAGAGTTGGGCCAGATTGCCTGCTTTAGATTGATGAGGTGCAAAGACTTCGACACACATTTCTCCTGCTACTGCCAACCATTCCTCTGCGAAGGCGCTATTACGGACATAAATGAGTTATTCACAGGAACATCATTTGTCTCTTGTAGGTATTGCCAATCCGCATTCCAACCAGGCTCTGTGAGAGCTCAGCAATGGGCCAATCTCTTCCTCTTTTGGACCCAAGCAATAGATTACTCTCCCTGTCCCTCCCTGTTGTCTTGTTATCACTGTTCAGAAGCAATTATGGCCACACATCACCGGCTTGTGGACCAAACTGAAGGCTCTGGATTTATTTTAACAAGCACATCCAGGAACCATTCTCTATCCAAAAGTACATTTCTCCCACTCTGACTGGGACTCACTCTGTCAGAGTCCGAGATGATTTTGCCTCTGGAGTTACAGGTTTTTGGGGTCTAAAAATGATTTCTGTCATTTTGACAAGGAGTCTGTAAGTTCAGACGAGGTCATGGACATATTTCATGCAAGATGACAGCTAGTTGTAAACCAATGAACCAAATTAAAGTCCTTCTTTTGTACAACACAGTTTCCAGTTTCTAATCATCGAGGAAAAAATAGATCGAACATTCTGCTGTGTCTTAGTGAGTGCAGGGGAAGGGGAGGCAAACTTTGGAGTTGAATATTGCCTTCATGTTGCATCTTTCCTCAGACATAGCTGACAACCAGCTGGAATCTTTAATGTGTTAATAACAACAACAAATATGTACTTTTTAAATCTAAAAACATGTAAAGTATAGTTTTGGAATACAATTTTTTTTGTAAGTACTGAAAATATTTATCCCTGACTGTTTCAGCTAAATGCAAATGATTAAGCCACATTAATAATGACAAGGTCTCAACAAGAATTTAGTTTAATCTAAGTTTTGAATTTCTTTGGACAGTTAATGTGTTAAAACCACAAAATGTTTTTTTGAGCCGGGCTGCAGAGCCTGGCCTGGAGAGTTGCATGTTCCTCCTTTGCATGTGTGGGTTGTGTTAGGTACCCTAGCTTCATGCCACAGTCCAAACACGTGACTTTTAAGTTACTGTAAATCACCATGAGGTATGAGTGTGAGCTTGGATGGTTGTTTTTCCTGTGTGTCTCTGTGTTGTCCTGGCGACCCGTTCAAGGTATACCTTGCCTCTTCCCCATTGACAGCAGGAAATAGATAATGGTCCCCCATGGCACTGTATGGACCAGCAGATATGGAAGAAAGGATGTTTTTTGAGCAGATCCTTATTTCAATCTTCTCTTATGTGGGCCTAAATATGATGTTGTTCAAATAGTAAGAAGCCTTAGTGCACTATCTGGATTTTCTTTTTTGTTTTGCCGCCATTGTGAAATATGCCCTTCAGTCTGTTCAGTGCTTTCTTTCATGCAACACAGACAGCTCAAGTCAATCATGAGCTGTTTCACTTCCATAAAGCATGTTTATTGGTAATTATGACGTTGTACCATCTACCAGGTGTATTTGGTATTGATTTATCAGGAACATGTAAAACACAAGTTGTTACCCTTATGAACTGCCCACTGTGCAGATGTGTTTTACTTCTGTTTTTAGTAATAAAATATAATACGGGCAAATACACATTAATGGCACTGAATGTTTAATTTATCTAACTGAAAAAAAACCTATTTTTTGATACAATATGCTGAGTAGATTATAGAAAATCACTTTAAGCTTTTGCTTGTCTAAAAGCTTAGAGAAGATCCAGCTGTTAGGTACAGTTTGAAGCATGGCAAGTTTCATATGAACCACAAACAGTCAATTTTGAACCAACCAACAAGTAGAAAAAACAAAATGATCTTTTTATTTTTACTTAGCCTCCTGTGCTGTTTTATTTTCTGGAGTGTGCTAAGAGTTCAGTTACCAGGCCTTTGTTCTCTCTTCACTCACTAATCATCTCGCCTCTCTTCCTCGCTTCTCTTCTGCTCCATCAGTATACATATTCCCTGGTTTCTTTTGTCCCATGCTACATCTGCCTTGTGTTATCACGCCTCACACACCTGGAATATACAAGGTTCTACACAGACAGCGTTGATTCCACTTACATAGTTTTATCTTTTAATAACTGATGTTGTTTTAAAGTGTCTTCATTTTGACTGTACTGTATTAAATTGTAGATCTATAATGCCTCAACACCACTTTGAGAGCTTTCTCTGTTTGGGCCCTCTGAACAATAAATAATAATAAATAACTAAGAGAAAAAAAAATAGACATCTTTGTGTTTGTGCATCTCTGGGTCCAGTCAAGTTATTGTTCTTCTTCTTTGGTTCTGAATCTGCCTTTAGTATCCATTGGATAGCCCTGCCTTGGTGCCCCTAGTCCACAACACATCTCCAACCTAGATAACTACCATATTTTCTAATCATGATAAGCTGCGCTTCCATAATACTATAATTATATATTCTTCTATTTTCTAAGCCGTCTATTCCGTTCATTCTAATTTGGTTTGAGTTCTTGCTTAAATTATTATAATTCATCCTGCCCATCAGTTGAAAAGGCTCCTAAATTATGATGCTACTGTGACCCCTTGTCGAGAGTGTCCTTTTGTTCAAATTCTCCCTTTTTTTCTCTTTGTCTGAAACAAAAGAATACTTTCGACAGGGTTTGAGAAATGAACCAAAACCTTGAAAGTGAAGACCTGAATGGCTGAACAGAGGACACACCAGGAAGAAAAGAACATTTACAATACAGCTTTATGCAAAATGTCCACGGTAATGTGGAGAATCTGTGGAGCTGTGGTAAACTACTGATGTATTTAGCAAGAAGAGCAACATGAATGATGCAAAGGAACCGGCAGGCTGGAAGAAAACTCTCTCACTTAGCTCATTTTAGAGTATCATTTTCCATCCATATGAGTTGGTGTTTGGATGTTTGTATAGGTAAGGGGGTTAAGCAAAAAGCAGTTCAATGTTCTGCCAAAGGAAAACAACAAAACAACGATAAGGCTTGTGATCTGGTTCATCCCCCTCCTCCTAATATTTCTGTTTGTCTGCTTGCATTGTTTCATCAGGACTACCTGCTCTAGGCCTTCCAGTGTCCCACATTCACAATGAGGTTACGGTATTAGCTCTGATGGTGGATTCAGGCCGTGGTGATGCTATGAAGCAAGGTCCTCTCACGCCTGCCTGCTTTTGATGTGTCTATCCATCATGCTGTCAAGGTCTCCGTTTTTGTGAACATGCATGTTTCCTCTAACTGTAACCCTCTTCTAATGAAAAACAATTCTCTCCTCTCTTGAGTCTGTCTTATCACCTAAAATTTTCTCCTCCCACCGCTTCCTCACACTCGATGAACTTTCCTGTCTCATCCTTACTTTCATCTATTTTTGTTCCCTCTCCCTCTTGCTTCTTTCTGCCTCAGTTCCCTCTCCACGTGGCCAACTCTCATGCAACTCTTACTCCCTCATCCAGCCATCCACTTCCTCTACAGCCTTTTTCCTTCTTCTCTTCAGTTCTTCAAAACTTCTTTGGCCCTCGTCTCCTCTTCGTCCCTCTTTGCTTGTCGTGCTGGACTTTAGCGTCCTCTCATCCTCCCCCTGACTTCATCCCAGGGCGATGTTTGTTAACAGAGAAAGAGGAGAACACCTACACTCTGTGCTCTGCTTGAGAATAATGAATGACTCAGGAAATCCCATACAGAGTGGGTTATTTCAGAAAGTCAAAGAAAAGCGCTTGGTGAAAAATATTGCACAGTTTGAAAGACAGTCCTACCCTGCGACTGTAGCCACTACAAATTGTTCATATCAAAAAGTTTAGCATTTTGTCACAAACTTAAATGTTTTTATTAGGATTTTATGATAGACAAACACTGTAAAGCATAAAGACGTCCACACAAGTAGAAGGTCGACTCAATCTCAAGTCTTCTACATCTTCTTACAGGTTCCCTTCCAGGAGTGCCTTGCATTTAGCCCCGTCCATCCTCCCATCATTAATCTTCTGAAGAAAAACAACCCCACAGCATAATATTGCCACCACCATGTTTCACCATAGGGATAGTGTTTTCAGCGAGACGTGCAGTGTGCGGTGCACAGCTTTCTCACATTTGTACTCATAGAGATACTCATAGAGACTACAGTCTCTATGAGTATCTCATCAAAGGACATTGAATATAAGTGCAGTCCACACTTACTACATTTAATTAGTCAAAAATGTCTTCCTACTCCACAGTTAAACACTACTTTGTGAAATATATTTAATTGTAAATCCTCTCTGCTACTTTACAATAGCGTAGGACAATTTTAATGCAATATTTGGCAGCATATCATTTTTAACTAACATGCACACAAAGATGTATGGATTGACTTTCACTGCCCTTAATCTCCACTCTTAATGTATAATTTTAATGGCCACAATTAGGGGCGGTGACATTGTGATAAAGGACAAGAAAGAAAAGTGTCAGAATAAATTGAGTTAATCGTAATTGTAATATTCAGCAATGGATTCACAAATACATGTTTTTTTTTTATGTCGGAAGCATAAAATCCCAGAACAACACATAAAAGTTTGTGGCGCTAATGTGACAGAATGTGAGCATACACTTTTTCAAGGCTTTTCTAAAGAGAGCCATTCAGAACAATTCAGAATGATGAACAAAGTGCTTTTTAATTGCCCATATGTCTCTCTTCTCTTCAAAGGAATGAGCCAGATTTGCTGCTAATTAAGATATTAGCTGATCCATAGTCTTTGTTTCCAAGTAAAACTGACTCAGAACCATGCATGTTATATCTCTTTCTCCTCTTTTTTGCTGCCCACTGGCGCTATATTATTCATAACCCAGAGGCTGTCAGGACCCGAGCAGTAAGCTGCATTTACGCATGACACATGTGTACTTGAAGAGTGGTGGCATAGTGACTCAGTTTCCTTGGGGGGCCGTGAACAAGTCTGCCTCTAATCTCGGACTCTGGACAGAAGTTTGCAGAAAGCCGCTGAAAGGGATTTAAACATTTACAGGGAATGGGTTTAGGGGGGAGGAGTTTTTTTGCTTCTTTTTCCACTCCATTGTTGTGTTTTTCTATGGATGATTTTTCAATTTATTGCGAATTGACTCACAGGTTGTCATGAGCCTGCCAGGGAAGGAAAGGACAAATTAATTTATCAATTATGTAAATAAAATTTGTATACATTTATTTTTTTTTTTGCTAAAAATAGGAAACAGGATTAATAAAAATAGTGTAACATGTTGCTATTAGTTTACTTATTCTAGGCTTACATAATTAGGTCAAAAATTTGGAAAAAAATATAGATCTTTAAAATTATGGACACTAAATTTTGTGTGAGTAAAAAGTATGTTCAAACATATAAAACGTAAGTAATTTATATTATGATAAAACAAAATACTAGAATATATATATATATATATATATATATATATATATATATATATATGTATATATATATATATATATATATGTTAGCATCTTATGTTTACTATTAGCTCATCACATGCTATCTGAACTAACTTTTTATGTTTTTTTAAAGCTGTAAAACTTTTATAGATACACATGACATTGAAGAAATATCTACAACCTAGTTTTGATGACTCCATCCCAGCCAAAACAAAAGAGAGCCACATCCTGTCCAAGCCCCAGTCCTCCGCTGAGATTTTTACACTTCCCCTCCTTGGCACAACAAACCAGACAGGGGAGATCAAAGACCGTCTGGACTCACAAGCACTGTGTGGTGTCACGCTGAAGTGTTGAGTTGTCCACTTTATTCTGCTGAGATAAAACAGAAGCAAAAAGCAATTTTTTTTATTTTTTTATTTTTCAAGAAGTGATTACCGGTGTTAGCGATAGGAGATCAAAGCTAAGCTGGCAACGAGTTGAGCCCAAACTGAGGAAGATGACGCTGACGGTGAGGCTGTCGCTTTCTCCTGTCATAGGCTAATCTAATCAACTGCTTTACATTAAAGACAGGCTGGAAGGGAGGCTGTCGAAGTGCCAGAAGCCCACGGACTGTACAGAGAGTGCAACGTTGTTTTCCCTGATATTCACTGACAGTAAAAACACAGCTGGGCCGGGAACTGTGAATTTTCCCAGCAGGATGTCAGAAAATAAAAACGTATTTTCCAAAAGCGCATAACCCCCCCCCCCAACAAACAAACAACAAAAAAGAAAAGACACTATTTCTGCTTGCTGAATATTTGGGTCAATATCATCACAAACTGGCATCTGTACAGCTTATGGTGGATGAGTGATGAGCGATGCATCATGACAGATCTCACCGCAGAATTCAAAGTATTGCTCATACGACACAAGGAGTCCAGCTGTGCAAGTTGGAACCAGACTTCTGGCTGCACTCACAACCAGGTTTCTTCTTTTTGAAGGTGGTATCTGATTAGCAAAACGACAATGGTTTAGTAAGTTTAGACATAATGGGGCTAATTGGTAGGACATGTTGTAAGTTTCTCTGTGTTAAATTTTGTAATTTTCCTTGGATTTTTTTTTTTTATTATTGTTGCCTTTTATTTTTATCCTTTTTTTTTAGAATAGTTTAAATACAGCTCTGGGAAAAATTAAGACAGCACTTAAAATTATCTGTGTCTCTGATTTCACTCTTTATAGGTGTATGTTTGAGTAAAATGAACATTGTTCTTTTATTCTATGAACTGCTGACAACATGTCTCTGAAATTCAAAGCAAAAATTTAGTATTTATTAGCAGAAAATGAGAAACGGTCAAAATGCAAAAAAAGATACAATGCTTTCAGACCTCAAATAATGCAAAGAAAACAAGTTCATATTAATTTAGAAACAACAATACTAAGGTTTTAACTCAGGCGGAGTTCAGAAATCAATATTTGGTGGAATAACCAGAAGGATTTCAATGGGGTTCAGTGCAGCGGGATCTTCATTTTTACCAGAATTGTATGATGTGCAGTTCTTTGGAAAGATTAAACTGTATTTAAATGTAAATGTACATAATAATAGAATGCACTGACCAGACCATATGATGTTTATCCCCACTCAGTTCGACATAACCAATGAAGACCTTTGATAATAAAATCTGGACACGCCAACATACATTTGTCCACTTCACAAAACGCTTCTATTGTTGCTAAATTTACCCAGAATCTATGCAGTGTTCTCCCAGTTGACTCAAATGTTTACTGCAGCTCTTTATGACATAAGTAAACACTTTTCAGCAGGGCCAGCTCTAGCCACTTTGGCGCCCTAGGCAAGATTTTTGGTGGCATTCCCTCCAATTTACTTCACCAAAACACAAATTATCTGTAAGAAAAAAATATTCAAAACATTCTGACCTGATCAGTTAAAGGATATGGCCACCTATTATTAGCTATTAGTTTTAAAAATAATTGTTTTTTTAAATATTTTTTTTCCTTGCTCCTTTTTGTGGCGCCCCAGGACCGCTAGCGCCCTTAGCGTTTGCATATACTGTCTATGCCATGGGATGGCTCTGCCTTTAATGGAGAAGAAATGTGAATAAAGTGGAAAAGAACAAGGACAACTTTAAAACAATAGGTGGACATCTTTAAAAGAAGTCCGATCAGATGCCCTATTTGATGTACCAAAACGAAACTGCCTATCTTGCTACTGTTTGGGTACGATTTAAATCGATGTACAACAGTACGGCAAAACAAATACAAAAACTGATCAATGCCAGTTGTTCCACAGGTGACAGACTATATCGAAAATAAGCTTGAGTGACTCGCAGAAAAGACTGGCTAGCAAATAAATTCATAGGAAAGGCATCCTTGTGGTAAATTAACTTCACTTTACACATTTCCTCTCTGCGTTCTCTAAGCCTCGTTAACGGCTTCCGAGTCGCAGCCCAGATCGCTGAAAGAGTGGACTTGTTTTCCTCCCCAGGAATTTCTTTCCCCAGTCTGTTCGTGTTGACGCATATCTGTTTGTGGTGGAGCAAAGGGGGGGTTTGGGGTGTAGCAAAGGAGGGCGAGGTGAGAGGCAAGAAAACCACCATACCCCCTCCAGAGATGGACAAACCCCTATTGTCCCCCCTCTTGTTCAACTCTCCTCTTCTCCCTCTTCCCCCCTTTTCCTTCTCCAAGTGGGTGCTCTTAATTGGACCTTTGTGCTGTGTGTGAATTCTTTGCCTGCACACACTTTCCCAGACTGTGTCCGGCCACCAAACAGATGGGCTCTGTATACAGAGGACGCACACACACATGCTCCCCACACGAAAAACATCCACACACACCGCACCAGTCCACGAGACATGTCACACACCCATGCCAGGCCCTCCTCACGCTCCTTTAATAGAAAGAGTAATGCAGCACAATAACAGAGGCATGAGGAGCCCCCGGACTTCACAAGGATGCTTTGTGCATCTCGATCTGTGAGCAAAAATCATCAATGTGTCTTAAATTGTTTTTTTTTTTATTTTGCTCCAACGAATGCATCATTTGTGGGAAAAAGGGACGGAGAGGGAGAGGTATTAGGGAAAGGTTTTATTGTCCAGCCTCTCCTTAGCTTTGTTCACATTTTAGAGCATCGCGGTGGCTTGGTGGAAAGCAATACATCGCCAAGGCAACCAAAGCCCGCCGATTGTCTGTTAGTGCTTTAGAGCTTGCAGCTGCAGAGGCTCTCCTCTTGAAAGAAGCTTGTTTTGACCATTGCCAGCGACGTCGAGGAGAGGCTGTTTGCGGCCAGAGTGGGAGTGTTGATGGGAGCCTCCGACTTAACGCCTCAATTCCCAGCAAGCCTTATTCATCTTTTCTGATGGAGGATTTTAACCTTACACTACAAAACATAGACATTCTGGACTGTTAAACAATGAGAAATTACTGTAATGATGTGCAAAGCATATCTGTTTGTAGATGCAGTATTTGAATTCTTAGAACCTTATTCCTACAGGTCAGTTCCCGGTCATGTGTATGTGGTTCTCTCTGGGTACCCTGGGTTCTCCCCACAGTCCAAAATCATGAGTGTTGGAGAAATTGGTCTCTGTAACTTTTGTATTGTGTCTATGTGTTGCCCTGCGATGAACTGATGACCTACCTTCTTCCTCCGCTCCCTTAAGGAAGTAAAGGGGCAACCGAGGAAGGATGGAAGGAAGGAACCAATGAACATTCAACCATGGGGGCATTGAATAAAGTGTGTAAATGGAAATGTTTCCCTTTATTTTCTGTTAAATACATGTCCAGATCTGAAATGAACCAAATTCTCCACTTTAATAAAATCGTGATCCAACCCCGTATAAAATGTTAAAAACTGTCACAACACAATTTTGTTTTCATATCGGAGCTAGACGTTAAACTTAAATCCAGCTTTAGCTAGCTTAGTGACGAGAGCTAATGCTAAAGTCAAACTACGGCTCTCAAGCTGAGCTTCTTCACCCTTGAGGAAGCCGCTAATAACGAATGGCAGGGAAAAGGTTTAACATGCTACCTCGTTGGAATTAATGTTAAAGTTCTAATCCAATTTCAGTTCCTGTTGAACATATATATGAGCTTTAGAATTAGCTAAAATCAAAGCACATCTTAGAAACGAGTTCAGACTTAGCTAATTTAAAATTAGGTGTTAGCATAATTTCTCCTCAGAAGCGCTGGTTAAAATCTGATCTCTAATCAAATTACTTTACTTTTTTTTCTTTTTACTGTTTTATCGTGGTAGGATTCCGCCGAATCCTCAAGCTTTTTTTCTATTGTAAGAAATCTCGAACGGCTTCAGAAGTTTTAAGAGCGGCACAAACAGGAGCAGGATGCTTTAATAACTCAGAGCGAAAAACATGATGGATTCTGGTTGGAATTTCCTCCAAATCATGCTAGATGGAACGAACGTCAGCGGAAACATCTGGTGACAGTAACTGGTCCAACAGGTGCAATGCAGCCATATTTATCTGGTTGGGGAGTCTATTTTTTCTTTTTCTTTTTCTTTTTTATTAAACTGAGCAGAAAGCAACACTCGATCCACGATGTAGAGTTTAAAACTCACAACTGGTCACTGCTGCCTTATGAGCTGAGAGAAGAACTGTTAATTAGAGAGACTGTTCTCCTACTGGATAATTCCTCTTAAAACAACCACTTTTTATTAGACACAACCAATTATATGTCTCATTTCCAGTTTTAGAAGGAAATGTTGAATAAGAGCAAACACTTGCAGTGAGAGAGAGAGAGGAGGGAAAAAAAAAGTTCTGTTGGGCTGCACAGATTGAAAAAAAAGGAAAACTATTCAAGGGGAGAAATAACTGAACCGACACTTCACCCAGAAATGTTTGTTTTTCCCATTTTGGTGCTATTGACATAGCTGCTTCTTCGTTCCAGCCTGTCCTGTCCTTTCACAAACACACCCAGGTGCATGTTGGGAATGCAGCAGCCAGACACCTCTGCCAATGCAAGCCTTGGTTAGGGCAACGAGCCCAGAGGAATCAAAGACTCTTCCAGCTTTACCTCCAGGGAGTCAGTAGACTGCTGAGAATAAAGACCAGAAGATATGATTGTGTGAAAATGAAGCATAAAACACATAATTGCAAGAAAAAATGATTTTTTTTTTGGTACGAACAAAATAAAAATATGGAGAGTGCAGTTTTATTTTGCCCCCTTCACACTCTCCATCATCTGGTGAGGCTACAGTCCTTAACGCAGCTGTCCTGGTTTCAGTTCCTCGCTCCAGGCCTTATAATGCAAATCTTCCCCTTCTCTGTACTAATGAATAAAGATCACGAAAAAAAAAAAAATCCAGAAATTTTACCCAAGTAAGAATAGCGATACTTAAAAAAAATTACATCATTAATAAAAATGAGATAAAAAAAATACCACTCAAGCAAAAGTAAAAAGTACAGTGTAGTAAAACTACTCCTAAACTACTTTTCCTATAAAGTAAAGTACTCGAGTAAATGTAATTGATTAAATGTAACTAGCTATTACCCACCTCTGACTATGAACAAATTGAATCACAAAGACTTAGTTAAAGTTAAAGGTAGGCTTGGGGTAGAGGACTATTCAACTAATCATTAATGTTAAACATCTTGGCCTACTTGCAAAATGCTCTGCTTTGTAGAAATCTAACAATTCTCATTACCCTGACCACATCATTTCCATTGTGAAACATTTTGGTGGCAGTGTCATGTTTTAGGGGTAGTTTCCTTTTCTTTTTTTTTTTTTAAAGGTTTTTCTGGCACTCGTAGTCTTTATTTGTAGCAGAACAGACAGTGAATGGGGTAGAAATAGAAGCAAAGTTCCCAGAGTTTGGAATCGAAACCTGGACAGCCTCCATGCATGGGGCGGACGGACCTGAACACCTCTACCGGTCAGAGACTCCAAAAAAGCAAGGCTCTCGGGGTACGACTGCTTTTGCAGGGCACTGCACGTGTTTTTTTCATCCAAGCTTTGTTTTGCATATTTGTACATTGTGTTTGCATGCAGAGTTAATCACTGTTGTTAGCTTTGTGTTTTTGTGCCAGAGTTGTGGCGTGATATTTCACTGAAAGTCGGGCAGTTGTTGAGTCCGGCTGCTGGGTTCTACAGCTTCGAAGCACAGCTGGCCTCGGTCTTTGTGCACAGGTGGTGTGTTAGTTGTGCATGTGAAAGTGTAGATTTCCTGCTAAATGTATGCATCAGATTTTGTGAAGCTCTCCGTCTCTGAGGTAATGAAGAACAGCATCCCTCAGTTCTGATGTCTACGAATTAGAACATACTGAAATATCTGTCCATCAGTAGATGATCTTTATCTCCTGGTCTCCAAAATAGAGACCACCGTGTTTTGGTAAATCCAAGATTACATTGTAGGAAAAAATCCTCCTGGAACAGGCTGTGGGCACCTTGCAGTTTCTACGCCAATCAGAAATTCGTCTGCGCGCCAAAGCACTTCAGAGTCCACTGTGAGGCCATCTGCCTGACAGCTGAG
Source organism: Girardinus metallicus (assembly GCA_903067095.1). NCBI lineage: Eukaryota > Metazoa > Chordata > Actinopteri > Cyprinodontiformes > Poeciliidae > Girardinus > Girardinus metallicus. The sequence goes on from CAEGAE010006323.1 coordinate 37,578, forward strand.
GCTTGGCTGAAACTGGGTGGTGCAAGAAGACAGAAATGTTACACATATCAGCCTTCAGCAGTGATGTATATCGCTGCGGTGCCAATAAATGGACCTGCAGTCTCTGAAGATGAATTTAAAGTTAGCTCCATCCATGACCTGCATTAAAAAAAAAAATCCCCGAACGTTTTGCTCGTACCCACCAAAGAGAACTTTATCATTGTTCAAACTGGAACGAGAACTTTGTAGAGATTTTATTATAAGTTCAAGCCTTCACACTAAATTCAATTCAATTCAACTCAAGAATACTTTATTTATCCCAAAGGAGAATCAGATATTAGATCAATACCCAAAAAAACATCTGCGATACATTTAGCATCTAGCTGTTAATCTTGTGTAAACACAGACAATTAAGGGGTTAATCCCGCGCTTGTGGAGCTCCATAATTCAGAATGCTTGATATCTTTGCAAATATTTAGATTTTTTTTTTTTTATCAAGCCTGTTTGAGGAGTTAAACAGAGGCAAACAGTTGAACAGTTTAACTGAAACGTGAGTCAACCTATCAGAAGCTCATTAAGCCGTGACATCATCATCTTTAAAAAAAATGAAAATACGGTTGGGCAGGTTCTAAAACCATCTAGTTTCACCTACACACACTAAAAAAGGTATACTGGACTTACTTTAAAAAAAATGATGTCAAATGGTTCCACACAACCTTTTAAAGTTGTGTACAGCGAACAGGTGAAGGGTTTCAAATGTTTAAATATTGCTTTAATTTGTTGCTTTAACATGTGCAAAGACCAGTGAAACATTCAATATTTGTATGTATTTGGTTTAAATTTTACAAATATGTGAACATCCATTTAACTGTTTTACCAATAAAATAAATCAAAAGCACTTTGGAACTGTTTATCTTTTTGTTTTTGCAAGCTTAGTCTGTCCTAAAATTTTTTTTTTTTTTTTTTCTTACTCAGCATAACTCAGCACATTCATTCTTTGCAGGTCAAGCGTGTTATGAGGAAGAGCATATGTCAGTGTGACGGAGCGAGCATACATGTGCATGCATGTAAAGAATGGAATGAACAAACATACATACAGCCTCTTGCCTACTGTATGAATAAAACTGTATGTGTATGCATGTGTGTATGTGTGTGTGTGTGCGCGTGCATCTGACACTCAAGCGTCCGCAGCTGGCGAACTGCTCTCACACGCCAGGTGCAACCTGTGACTCCGGGCTCTGTATCAGCACATAGCAGTGCAACACGACACTCTGAAACACACGAGCAGCGACACAACACGTAGACACTAACACGAAGCGTGCGCACCGACTGAGTGCACGCGCGCACAAACAAGGAAAAAAAATATGTGCGGCAGATATGAAATGCAAAACACATAATTCACTAATTGTGTGAGAGCATTTGGTTTTGAAGTGAGGGCCTGCGGGACTTTGGAGATGAAGAAAGAGACACCCCCCATTCCCCACCCGTGTCACGCGGTCCCTGTAGTTTTCATGACTGATGTGATCGGGACACACAAGTGGTAGAGACAGGCAATAAAAGGCATTTGGTTGCCATCTGTCTCTGCGGCCTCAGTGTCAAACAGTTGGCTGTCATGCTCATACCACAGACGCACAACCAGGATAACCATTAGTCCGTAAGCAGGCGCCCTTCTATAGACAAATGGTTGGGGATATCATGGTCGTGTCTGTGGTGAGATAATGGCTATAAGACTTTGACGTATGTGCGTGTGATACACAAGCTGAATGGAGCTGCAGCCAAGGGATCTTGGTCTTCTTTCGGGGCTGAGGGGTTTGTTAACGTGTCAGAGAATAACTGGGTGATCCCGGGGGGATCACTCAGGGAAACATGCTCGACCTCTCTCTTTCCACAAGGGGGCGAGTCATGATGAATCTTTTCCCTTTGACGAGTTTCATGCTCTTGTTTATCCAATACTAGAAACTATACTGAAGATAGTTAACGAGGGATGCACAATGGCGTAGTTTCCTTGCAACATGAAGGTCCTGTGTTAGATTCCTTTCTGGAAGGAGAATGCTTATTCTTCCCGCATGTGCATAGGCTCTCTCCAGGTACCCCGACTTACCAGGTACCACAGTCCAAAAACATGACTGCTACAGCGGACTTGTTCAGGGTGTACCCCACCTCTCGTCCAATGACTTCTGGAGATAGGCACCGGCTTCAACTGTATATGTGTTTTGTTTTTATCTTTTTTATGTTTTTAATTTCTGTTTTATGCTTATTTTTATTGTAAATCATTTGTGATTTTTAGACATATGAATGGCGTGATGTAAATAGAGTTAACTTACTCCCCAGTGACCCTGCATGGACAAAGCGGTGTAGACAATGGATGGACAGATGGATAGTTAGTGGCCTTTTCCACATTTTGTGACATTACCACTATAAACTTAAATTAATTTGTTTGGGATTTTAAGTGATAGACCAACACAAACAGGTGCATAGTTTTGAAGTTGAAGGAAAACTACACAGGGTTTTGAAAAGTGTCCTATGCATTTGTTGTTTAACCCCTAAAGCTGATGCTTGTAAATACAATCCAATGCAACTAATTGTCTTCAGAAGTCCACTACTTAGTAAACAGGTTCGGTCACTATGCACCTAAACTGACAGTCTGGACAAGGAGCATGTTGCTAATTGGTTGTAGTGTCTTGGCTCAACTCTCTCTGATCTCAGCTCAACAAATTGGACTTTTATGAAAAAGTGGAAGAACCATTATTTATGCACCACAAAATTAGTCCCAATCCAATCCACAGCTAAGAAATGGCCTCAATCAAACTCAACTATCTGATTCTAGAAAATTCTGTCTGGCCACACATCACCCTGAACACGTAAAACAGACTGAGGCCTTGCTTTTCTTCAGCAGGGAGGTGGGAAGTTGTTCAGATTTGATAGGAAGATGGTTGGAGGTAAATAAAGAGCAATCCTGGGAGACAATCTATTAGGGACTGCAAAAGACTTGATACTGGAATGGAAAGTCACCTTCCTGCAGGACAGCAACCTTACTCATACCGCTGCAACCACGACGGAATCGTTTACATCAAACAGTTTTCCAATTGGGAATCATTGACAGGACTTGAAAATTGATGATACTCTCCATCCGAACTGATTTTTCTTGAAGAACAATGGGTAAAAATGTATAAGACTTGTAACAAGAGGCATTTCTACAAGCCAAGTTATTGACTCATGGAAGCTGAATACGAATGTCGGTTACATTTCTGAGGTCTTCATTTGCAAAACATCTTGAAAATCCTTTCTTGCACTTCACAATTGTGTGTTACTTTGTGTTGGTCTTCCACATAAAATCCCTCAAAACTGGAATAAATCTGTGTGAAAACATCAAGGGACACGTATGCTTTTGCAAACCAGTGTACCTTCCTTATTGAATCACTTTTCCATCTTCCTGTGACTTCCTCTCTTCAGACCTGCCTCTGTGTTTACAATCTTCCAATTTACCCCCGCACATGGCACATTCCGGTGCGTCCTTTACCTTTGACCGCCCATTAATCACTTCTGGACAAGGCATCAACTTATCCCAGTTGCTAGTTAACAGTAAGTACTTTATTGAAGCCCGATAATCTGCAGAATTAATCTTTTTCTTATGAGGAAAACAGAGCGGGCGATAGTAGCGGCGCTGACAGACACACCGAGGACAGAGTCACCACCGGCTCCCGACTTCCCAATCGTCTCGGGCTTCACATAAGCCATCCGCAGGGATTTGGAGGTTATTACTTTGTGTTCTCTGCTTCTTTGACTAGGGGTTCGTCTTTCGGAGCCGAGGTGAGGCAGGGGTGAGGGTGATGAGGAACACTGTGTTTTACACACAGCCCTCATTGGTCTTGATAAGAACAATCTTTGCTGACAAACACTGGAGTGTGTGAGTCACCTCACATTTGGTAAGGAGATGGCAAATGATCATGAGGGGGGAATGAAATGCTAAAAAGACAGCTACACCCCTTCCTGATTCTAGAAAATCAGGAAGGGGTGTAGCTGCCCACTGCCCCCCACAGAGAACACCTCACTGTGGGGCCTGTAGTGTTTGAACAGTGAAGGTCATGGGTGACACCTGTTTCCCGTCTCATCTCCCAACATCAAGTCGAGTCGTTGGGAAGGGTGGGGGGTCCCGACCCCCGCCACGGCGAAGCACAAAACCTCCTGTGTTCATTTCCTGCCTGGAGCAAGAAAAGGGGGAAAAAACGGGGGGAGGATGAAACGACCAAGGTTGTGTGTCCGAGTGGGAAATGAATTTCCGAGGTGAAAGCAGTTTGTTTTTCCCTTTAAAGGAAAAACAAATACTAATAATGAAGGAGTTTGCACACTTTGATTGAGCAGTGCTGTGGTCAAAACAACTGATTCAGTTTCGCCACTCTTGGAAGACAAGCTGAGAATTTGCCGCTCCCAGCATTCTGGAGTCTCCCCTTGAGCAGGTTTTGGTGTAAATACTGCAGAGGCAGTTTGCCCTCTGGTGGACACAACCAAATTGTACTTTAATATAATTTGAACCATCCATTTAAAATAAAAAAAAAGGCTGGCAATCAATGTGCACAATAAAGAACAACTGGACAAAAAAAGAAGTGTTTTTTTTTTTTTTATGTTTCTTTCCGGTTCGACAACCTAAATGTTTTCTGTAATCGCGTGCTTTTACTTTTATCAATCGTACCTCCAGCTGCAGGAATAAAATTCACTCAATTAATTTCTTAAAAAAGACCTGCGTATGGGGACGGCTGTTCAAAAGCTCAAAATCATCTGCCTTCAGTCTCTTTAATAGCCCCCAGTTACCCAGTTGACTTCCCTGCAGCTGAGGCGTGAAACTCTTCCATGTTTGGGCCCGGCCTTCCCTGAGCCTTCCTTCACGCAACTGTGCTCGCAGCTGTGACCTGAGCATGAACAAACCCAGCTGGTTCTCCTCTTTTAACCCCCTACCTCCTCGTCCTTCTCCTCCTGCAGCTTGTATGCGTTTTCTCGCTTTTTCTCCTTCTTCTCTCCCTCTTCTCTCCCTGGCTCCTCCCTTTTTCACCGCTTGCCAAGCCACTTCCGTCTCTGATGTTCTTGCCACTAAAGTTTGATAAGTCATTTCATTCTCAGTAGGTTCTCCACATGTGTAAGATTGACCTCAAAGACAAATACTGCAAAGTTCTTTTAGTAGGAGTTTTTTGTTTGTTTGTTTAGATGACGAAACAATTAGTGCTTAACTGGGAAGTGGAAGGAAAAGATTACACGGTTCTCACTTTTTGTTTTCCAAATAAAACGGAGAATTAAGGCATGCGTTTGTAATTTGCCCCGAGTACAAGCTTTCGTCGAACCACATGTTGTTGCTCTTAAAGTGACGAGGAGTGCTCTTTTAACATCTCCACACATTCAAGAAAAGTAATTTTTTTTTTTCCATTCTTACTGGCAAAACAGCTCAAGCTCAGTGAGATTGGATTGGAGATCATCTGTGAACAGCAGTTATCACAAATTTTCACTTGGATTTAGAACCATTCAGTTGTAGCTCAGACTGCATGTCTAGAGTTCAGTTTCCCAGTTCTTGGTCGTGAACAACATGCCACCACCATATTTCACTGAGACAACAACATCCTACATGATTACTGAGTAAACAAGATTCCTCTAGATCTATTCCCCCCCCCCAACAGATATCTTTATATTGACATCTGTTTACTAATTAGGTAACTTGAACTTTTTATGTCGGATTTCATTTAGGAAGACAAGAGTAAGGTGTACTGCATACAAAACTGACTGAAACTTGAAAGAACAGCTGAAGAACATCACAGTTTTTCCTGAAAACTGGAAATATTCCAGCAACATGATGCTGCCACCACCATAAAGTCGGCATGATATGGCATTTATGGTTCTGTTAATGACTCAAACAAGACTGCTGCGGCTTTTTTTTTTCTACAACAATGACTCTAATCTTACCACTCTTCTTTTCGGAGTACTAATGTTTTTCTAATTAATCTCACAAAACAGGACTTATACTGAGGTTAAATGAGTAATTAAGTGAGATGTGATAGTTATTATTATTATTATTTATTTAGAGGTGTTAGTCGAAGGTTGGTAAAAACAATAAATGTACATAAAATCTTTCAGATTTTTAGCAATCAATCAATCAACTTTATTTGTGCAGCCTAGAGGCAGTTCAAGGTGCGTTACATCATTAAAGCACAAAAGTATAAAGTCATAGCACACAGAAAAATGCCAATTTTGTTTTGGTTTTCAAATTTTAATTAAAAAATATAAAGATAACAAAACCATGCATCCCTTCACTTCCACGTCACAGGTGTGCACTGGTTGACGTTGGTCTATTACACAAACCCGCAATGAGAAACATTGAAGTTTGATGTTCAAATCTGACAAAAATGTGTAAGAGCTCCATGTGTTTGAATACTATTGCAAGACACCATGTTTAACGAGTGTGCACGTAGCTTTTGTTGCTCAAGTTCTCTCGAAATCAGTTCTGGGGGAATCGGACACCAGGTGGCATCAGTGAGCTCAGATCAGCTGCTCGCAGCTACAGTCTCTGCCAGAGTCGTGTTGTGCTTAGCTGGTGGTTTCGGACCTAAAAGCCTGTTTAAAGGAATAAGACCATTTCCATAAAAGCTGAATTTGCTCAAATAAAACATATTCTGGGACTGAAGCTGCACTTTTTCCCGCCAGAGCTCTGAGTTTCATAAAGCATATTCTGGAGTCAGAGTCGCGCATAGTAAATGTAATCAAAGGGATCTCTGCATAAACACTGTAATCTAACTTCTTGTTGTTGTTTTTTTTTTTCTTTACAAAATTTCTCCTCCGGGGGAACATGATGCAGCAGGAGCCAACAGCTGTGTGAGTGTGAGGAAATTATTCAGCCAGTCTGGCAAACCCACCTTCAGAGCAGATGGGGAGGTTGGCGAAGAAGTGATCACATTTAGCAACGTCACGTATAACTCCAGGTTAAGTTTGAGCCAAATTCATCTGTTATTGCATCTCCTAAGGAACACGACTACCTCCACTCACTCGCTCACTTTTCTCTACATCTCTTCATTCAGCAACACCCTGCAGTCAGACGCGTTGCTCGGGAAATTCTCGGGGAAAGCCTGAAGCGGGGCCTTCTCTCTAGATTTGGCTCACGGGAGGAGCAATATTGATTTTTGCCAACAAAGGCCTCGTTTGTCTTCCACTTTGTGGAGTCCCGGGTGACGGAGCGCCCGCATTTTACTCCCCGCCGAGTGGCGGCCAACTTAAGACGGAGAGACAGAGTATTAATCAGGCGTCTCTCTCTCTCTCTCCTCCGCCACGCAGTCAGCGTCCCCTCCCCTCCGGACGGTCCCACCGGTGGGGGCATCTGCGGCCAGATCCTGGAAACGAGCCTTGAGAGTGTAATTAATGAGCGCAACGATGAGATAATTACACAGAGCAAAATTATTGATCAAGCCCGGCAAACTCCTGCGTCGTAAAGAATGTCTGACCTGAGCAGTCCCCCTTACCTCATATTGGTGAGTTTCTGCAGCGGACTGCGTGTGGGGAACCTTTACCAGTTTACAGAACTACATGGGGAAAAGATCTTCGGCAAATATTAATTTGTCGCGTATGGATTCACAGCATTTCTATGTCTGTCATGTGTTGCACCCACAAGCTCTCCTTATTTATTTATTTATTTATTGTCGCGCATTGACGGCCAAACCGTGGAGAACATGATTGGGATGCGGAAGGAAAATGATTAAAATAATAATAATAATAATAATAATAATAATAATAATAATAATAATAATAAAATCTCTACAATTGGATATTTGAAACGCTGATACCTTTAATGAAACAATAACATATAACTTTACTACATTTTGTTGATCAAGTTGGTAAATAAACAAAGTGTACCATGAAGTCAAACTGCTTAAAGGGGATCTACTGGAGGGAATTGAGAATGAATGTTTCAGAATAACATTCAAGAACGAAAGACTTAACTTCACCAAATCTGTTACATCTGTAGAACTCAAATATAAGATTTCAGCCACTTTTCATAGTTCTAAATACTTGAGGTAGTAATAAAGGGGAATAAAAGGAGAAATGAACTTGAACTGTGACACGTTTTGTCCATCTCTGGCCACCTGTGAACTGTCAACGTAAAACCAATAACAGGATACCTTAATTTGGTCCAAAACCAAACTAATGTCTTCTCTCTCTATGGCACATGCTTTAAATGTATCAGTGGGTTTCTCACTTGGACTTTGAACCCAAATTCTAAACATTACTAAGAATAATCTTTTGGGACAAAAACAGAGGGTTTTCATTCATTTCTTTTTGTTTACTTTACTTAACTTTAGCTTCAAAGGGGCAGTATTGTGTAAAAGTTACTTTTTTTGCTAGCTTCACATCATGTTATAATGTCATTACCTCATCAGAAATGTACCTGCATGTTGCTTTGATTCTTTCGTACATGTTTGAGAAATCCTTCAATCTGCCATGGCAACCATTCAGCTGTGAAAAACACCTGGGCGGACCTAGCCCCGCCTTAGAGGTGCAGCTCCTCCTTGGAGCTGCAGTTTCCGAGCTTCCGCCTCACAGAGCAGCTCCTCCTCCCCCTGCCTAGCTAGTCATTCAGACTAGCCAGCAGCAATTAGCAAACGCCTGGTGGAACTATGCATCTGCATCATACCAGCTGCTTCTCGTTACTGACGGGTTAATAGAAGAGAAATGTTGTGATGACGTCCTGAAGGCGGAGCTTCAGGAAAAGAGGCAGTTTTTGAAGAGACAGAGCCCCGATTTCAAGGCCATAAATTAGGAAGCAAAATTTATTTTTAAGTCATACAGCATTTTTATTGATTATGTCATAAAATGGCACTACGTGCCCGGAAAACACATAACACTGCCCCTTTAAAAGCTAATGAGGGCTGTGGGGCGACGGGGTAGCGGGGCAGCGGGGATGACGGGTTTACTTTTGGAGCCGTGGAAAAGACCGGAACGTGGAAAATGACATGCCGGCCTGAATAATTAAACATCTTCAGAGCATCAACGACCCACCTGCCTGCAATAGGCGGCGTTCGGATCCAGCCATATGTGACTGTCTACGTCATCACCTCTTCGCAGGAAGCCGCTCATAAGTCACGAAATGCTGTCACAGATCGCTTAAGAAATTGGACGTGTCAAATCAACGACTGTCCTTCCTTTCATCTTTCTTTCCTTTTCAGGACTAGCAGCAGGGTGGAATCTTGTTTGACCTGCCGAAGTTATGAATTTTCTTTTTCTTTTTTGATCCAAACACAGAATCACATCTGATAATAATTCCATAACACTCTCTCGCCTCTCCCGCTTGCTCGTCGGCTAACACCTAATGAATACTTGCGCAGTCGCAAGACTTCTAGGGGCTCAATTTTCTATTCCATCTCCGAGTATTGAACATCAAATGCTGTGCTGAGGTCCTTGTGTGGGATTAAAGGGCTTGTTCCTTCCTAATGGGCCCTTGACCTTCGCGCCTGCCTGACAGTTGGGACCTGGGGGGGAAGGGGGCGCACCGTTCTACCCTTTCTTTTATATTTTTCTTCTTTTTTCGCCGTGACGTCCGTCGCCCGGGCTCCCGTGATGCAAATTTTATGTCACAACATCAAACGGCGAGCTGATCAAAGGTCAGCCCTCCTTTCTGTAGGTGTTTGATATCAAATTTTCTATTTCATCTTCAGCTGTCAAGGGCTGTTAGGGCTGAAGAGCAAAGGATGGAGGGAGAGAGGAGAGAAAAGGTAGTCAAAGCTGGGGGGAAAACACACACACACACACCCCTACACACAAAGAAATGTGGGAAAAAAATACAGTTTTAAAAGAGCTTGTGTGATTTTTACATGCAGATGTTTGCATCTCTTCCGAATCGATTTAGCCCTTCCGATTCCTATTCTCTAGATGTAATCTGAGTGGAGGCAGCGTGAAGAAATTCCTCACTTTGATATTGCCAAATACATTCCAGGTTAGTTTGTCTTCTTTGATGGGGATTCTCTCTCTCACCTAGACCTCATAAGCCCTTGAAAATTGCAGCAGAAAAAAAAAAAAAAAAGGAAGTCAAAATTGATGCATCATTCCGATTAATTAGGGTTGTGATTTGCCGAAATGACTCAGGAAAAAAAAAAATGTAAATGTTGGAATTAAGGATGCACCATCCAGATCTGTGCTTTGTAAAAAAATTCATGCAATCCTATGGTGGCCGCTATATTTTTTGTGCACATTCTTGTGTTTGCACACTGATGTTGTCTCTTTCATCCCAGAAAAAGGAGGAGCCTCCAACTAGGTTGTCCAAATCACAGCCAACTTATCGTCTATTATCGCTCTCACTGTCGGGCGGGCCACTACAGTGATCTGTGTTCTTGTCTAAATTAACCCAGAAGAGTTGCGTTAGATGAGCATGACTCACCAACAGCAACCTGGGTCATCATTCACGCCGCAAGCCAGTTGCATCATTAGCTAACCATCCCCATAAAAAAAAAGAAATAAAAAAAAGAAACCCAAAGGCAAACCTGATGGTTATATTAGCGGCTGAAAGGTGGAAAGGATCATAAACCTATGGAATTACAATCAGAGAATAGCAGTGGACCAAAAACACAGTGCCATTGAAAAATGGCACAAAGTGAACATCTGAGCTATTTAGGACCCGGGAAAGATTGTGTGTGGTCCTGCCTGTTTCAAGAATATTTATTGCTGATGCAGATGGATATTTACACAAACTGAAATGTTCTTAAGATGGAAATTGTCTGGAACAACAATAAGGTATTTTAACCCAGAGCCCCCTAATTTGGGACTCCAAGACACGTTAGAGATCCCCTTAAGTGTTTCATTAAGCACAAAGTTTTGCTATAATTTAGAAACATCAAGAGGTGCTCACAGAAAATATTTTTTGCGTTGTGATCCATATCCAATTGTTGTTGCTGAAAAGAAACTAATTACATTTTCAGTTTTAGGGTTAGGTAAGGGTAGAACCTTTCTCCTCAAAAGTGAGACTACTTTGTTTCTTCTTTTCAAAATAAGGTTAAATAAATTTTTAAAAATCATAAAATTATCTTTTAGAACTTTATAATTTTGTAAAAATGTTACATTTTTGTGCCTAGGAAGTCATTTTAACTTGATGATTTTAGCCTATGTGGCAAAAGTGAACACTTCTCATCACGCGGAGCACGCCATTTCCCACGGTGAAGCATGGTGTTGGCACCATCATCCTGTGGGTATGCTTTTCTGCAGTAGGGACTGGAAAGCTAGTGAGTTGAGCTAAATATATAGGAATCCTATATTTTAGGAAACCTTAAGAGGGTCTGAAAATGACCAGACGCTGGGGTTGCAGCGTCACCTTCCAGCAGGACACCGACCCTAAACACACAGCCTGGTGTTGACTTGTTTCTTTCTCACATTAATTCTTACAGTCACTCACAAAATCTGGACTGATAAAATTGTGTTTTGTCTTTCTTTCCAGTCAGAAAAGAAAGACAATTTGTTGTAACGACTGGCATGCTGTCAAATTGCCCAGGTTTTTCTTTAAAAACAAATATCTGCTCTTTTTGTTGTTGCAAGCATCAAGAGAACACCTTTTTGGTGTGTGCTGCAGTTCCATTCCTCACCGACAGATGGCAATGTTGCACTTTCATGAAAACCAACATCCAATTAGCACTTTAGTTGAGTTCAGGTATTTCCAAATATCTGCTTGTTGCAAGCGTTTTCTCTCAGTAATTGTTCAATTTAAGCCAATCAGAAAGGCATTTTTAGCAAATTTACCGCTATATGAGAGCACAAATGAGGGAAATTCTGGAAGTTATGAAGGCTGGAGATTAGCGTTGGTGGGAAGCGAGGCTTTGTGATCAGGGAGTTGAAAACGAGAGAGCCACAACAGAGCTGCCACAGTAAATGAAGCTGCTGTTTTTGGTCGCACGTCTGATTATTGTGGATCACAAAATCACAATCAAAATTCAGAGTTATAAGTTTAGTCATGACGGCTGCTGTTTTAAAACAGATGTAAACAAATAATAGCCGATTTACTACCTGTGAAAACAACCAATCAATTTTGGATCCTCCTTTCCAAACTTGCCTAAACTGACGGGAAACCTGAGCAGTGATGGTTCACAGAGGTTCTTCATAACTTTGGCAAAAAGTGGTAAAGAACGGCAGTGTTTTTAAATAAAAAGTTTGTAAAATTGCAATTGTTCTCGACCCTTTCTGTTTTTATGCTATATTTACCTACAGCTTCTTCTGTAAAATGGCACAAATGGTACTTTTTAAAAATTAACAGTATGTCATCATCATCATCATCATCATCATCACCACTGAAACAATGCTGCACATCAGAGGCTAATAAAATAAAAGAAAGCATAAAAATAAAGCAACAACACTATCATTAACTTTAAAAAGAATCAAATCAAAACATAATGAAACAACACAGTTCTACAGATAAAGAAAGAAAATCAATACAAGTTAAGTAAAACCGAGTCTCAGTTGGGTTGAAGTTTTCAGACGGGTTTTCGAAATGGACAATGAAGGGGTCTGTCAAATGTGCAAAGTATACATAATTGGTGACCATAGAATTTCAAAGCATATATATAGTTTTATGGGCTTATTTATTTAGTAGGGCAAAATGGCGCATTAGGTCCTAAAGGTCGCTGACCTCTGGCTTAGTTATCAGTGAGAAGTCAAATAAAGTTCTACTTAAGGCGTCATCAAAACCTTTGGGTCAGTTCTGTTTTAGGGGAACAGAAAATAATAGGAAAAATCTTCTTTAAGTGATTGCCATGGCTGCAGAGAGAGATTAGCTTCATGGGGGTGGGGGCAATTGCTCTCCGCATGACACAAATGAAAACACGGCCATTATCTCCTGCCTCATGAATAGTCTTTGCTTATAATAGAGAGGCTTTTAGTCGCCAAGAGAAACTACGTTAATTGCCCGCAAAGCCAAACCTAGCCTTGTTCATTTAAAGCTGGGAGGAGAAGAAAAAAAAAAAGCGAGCGCTGGCTGCTTCTTCCCGAAGTCTTCCACCTGTAGCGAGGTTGTGAAAGAGGACGAGAGTGGAGTGAACGAAGTGGAACAGAATGAGAATGAAGCTGAAAAAAAACGGCTTGGAGGGAATGTAAGAACAGGGAAATCTGGACTTAGTCCCCAAATGACTCGAAATGGGATGAGAGAGGACAACCAAAGAATCAAATAAGTCACACTACCGGAGGAGAGAGCGAACGGAGGTGTTTAAATACCGTGGGGGTATTTAAACACCCCCACGGGATGTTTAAATACTCCCCCCCCACTGATTATACTTTGTATCATGTGCAAGGACTGAACAACAGCTGACTTTAAAGACTACAACATGTCTGTTGTGGATTTAAACTAAAAAGAAATACGACGTAAAATGTTGTCTCTTTAGTGTGGAAACTAAACCCTGACCATTCTCTTCCTCATCTCAACCCCCCCAAAAAACACAAAAATATTAACAAACTCCTATCAGCCGCACTCATAAATTGCTGGTCAAAAGGCCAGTCGTCATAAACAGATGTGTTCAGTCTTACTGTTTCAAACTGCACTCGACCCAACGACTCCTCGGCCCGAGCAGAAACTTTGCACCTCAGGTCAGTAACTTTGACTCAGTAAGCAGCCTCATTAGTATTCTAGAAGGCTCCGTGGCAGACATCCAGCTTCTGTGTGGGGAAACGGAGGTCGGTGGTGTACTCGCAGAGTTGGATCCCGCTTACTCCAAAGTACTCTGAGATGGTTGCTGTAGAGCTGAGGGTGGAGAGGGTGAGAACTGTGGACTCCTGGAAGTAAAGAAAAGAAAACAAACTGCTTTGTAAAAGTGTTTGTACTTCGTGTTCCAACCCAAAACTTCAATGTAGTTAACTGAGATTTGCTCTGATAGACCGAGGCAATGTTGTGTATAATTTTGAAGTGAAACAAGAAAACGAAGCAAGACTCGGTTCATCTTGTGCAGCAAAAGTTGAACCAACTTTTGCTGCACTTGCAGCTGGAAGTAGTTTGGAGTTTTGTCTTTCCTGGCTTTGCAGATGTAGAGACTGAATATTCTTTTGGAAACAGCTCCAGCTCAGTCAGAATGGATGGGGAGCTTGTCTGAACATCAATGTTCATGTCTTCCCACATATTCTCGGTGGAATTATGTCTGAACTTTGACTAGGCCATTCTAAAACATGAACTAAACTGTTAATTCTCAAGTTTTTTGCAACAGGTTGTTTCAGGACTAACCTGCAGCTCCATTTTTATCTTTGAATCAACTCTGACCAGCTGAATAAAAGTGTGTTAGAGCATCATGCTGCCACCACGATGTTTCCCTAACTGTAGGCCTAAACATACCGGTAAGTGCCAAATTACAAAATAAATCATTTTTTTCTGGATATTCCAGCTTCTTCCAAACAATGCATGCTATGTTGACTGGTCAGCTTGAACTGCTTTTAGGTGTGTGTGTGCGTTTGTTTGTAATACCTTGTGGAGACCATTTTCCTGACACATACTACATTGTGGGGACCCACTGCTCCTTGTGGGGACTGAAGCCTGGTCCCCACCAGTGGGAGCACTGTTTTTGGGTCAAAGGTGAGATGTAGGACTAAGGTGTAATTGAGTTTCGGTCAGGGTTAGGGATATGTATGTAATGGTTAGGCGTAGAATAAGGATAAGAGTAAGGTTTAGGCTGTAGAAATTAATAGAAGTCAATGGAAAGTCCCCGCAAAGATAGCCACGCAAACATGTGTGTGTGCGTGTGTGTCTCTGTGATGGACAGATGACCTGTCCAGGCTTCACCCAACAGTAGAAAGATTTTGTTTGGGGTGATTAAAACGGGCTGCATTCCATTTAGATTAAGATTCAGTTTTACATACATTCTTTCCTAAAAGCAGTGTAATATTCTGGTTATGTAAGTGCTACTTTATGATTTTTAGACTGCCTTATTCTGACCAGAAACGCCTTGTAAGCTCTGTTGTCAGTCACACACGCACTGCCTCCTACTGTCATTTTCACTGTAAATTATAAGCAGGGGGCCATAGTGGTTTAAAGCAGGCGTGTTCAAAGTAAGTTCTGGAGGCCTTTGCAGCCACTGGGGTAATCTAGTGTGGTTGCAGGTTTAAAGAATGGTGCAAATTTCACTTTTGTTAATTTCTCTTTTTTTAACTGAAAGATGCCAGTTAGAACACAAAGTAGATATAGGTTTTGTCATTTGGGCCATAAATAATATCCGCTGATCTATTTATTAAAGATAAAGTGTGCTGAAAATGTCATCCCAACTTAAATGCAAGCACCAGGAATGAAGAAACAAACTTTATCTTTGTTAACATAACCGTGTGTGTTTTTCTCGGTACGTGGGTTAGCGGTGCGTTTGTCGTCCATGGTTGAATTCTAGCTCTGTTGAGCAGCCGCAAAATCTACGTCGACCTCAGGTAAAAAAACAAACCTTTTAAATGGGGCCTCACTTAGAAAATCCTAAAAATTGACTGATGAATGATTTAAAAAATGTGCCAGGAATCCAGCTCCAAACAAGACAGTTTTATGTTCTACATTAAAACGTAGGCATATGTCAAGAGAAAGCCTCTTAATAATGCCAATATATATATATTTTAAAACAAACAGCTTTGGGATAATTGTCTCAGTTAAGCAAACTTGCCCCTGCGGTTTGCATCTTGTTCGCTTAATTCGCTAACTCGGCCCAGAGGTTACAGGATTAAATGAGATAAACTCTGATAAATATTCCAAGAGCAGCGACTGAGCTCCTCTATTCATCAGCCAGTAAAACCAGTGAATAATACATGGGCTTGCCCAATCTATTCACAGTAAAGCAAGGGGACTTGTGTTAAAAATAAATAAATAAATAAAATAAAACTAAAAAGTATTGCCCTTGTCTAACCAGTTAGGCCTCCCTCAGGCTGATTCCGACAGGTCTATTTGGAACAGTCTTGTTTGACCTCTCTCTATGTCTTCCCTTGAAGCCATGTGTTCAGACGATCAATCACTTGATAATACACACACGCGCACACACATCCCGCTTCATTTTAAATGCATGCACACACACACAGAAACGCGCACACACACACAAATTCCTCTTTTTCTTCTCTGTATCTGCGTGTCCTCGGGCCGGCCCATTCATCCTCTATTGTATTTGTGTCCCATCAAACGTGAACTCTGCAGCCTTAAAAAACATGCACCAGTAAAGTGTGGTATAAGTATGTAAGCGAGTACCAATAAAAAAAAAAAAAGAAAAAGAAAAGCAAAAAAAAAAGCCTCTTCATCACTTTCTGCCTTGGCTCGAGTGGTCTTCCTCTCCTCAGCGGTGCAGCATTGATCACACTAGAATGACTCTGATTGCAGAGCAGTTCTCGGGGAGGAGATGAGATTCATGAATCCAAATGTTTCAGCGAGCATCAGGTGGGGTAACACTGCACCCAGCCGGGGTCTGTTTCTTTTCTTTTTTCTTTCTAGCTGAAAGGGTTGGATTGACACACAAGCAGAGTTTCACTCACAGATCTTTAAATGGGAAGAGGGAGAACTGGGCAGAAAAACGCCTAACCGTGGGGGGATACACAGAAACCTGGCCACCATCAGGGGGAATGGGGTTGGGGAGCAGGGGGGGGGATCCGGTCTCATATTGTGCTGAATACCCTTCCCATAGACCGGTGCAGCAGGTATCGGTGGGATGATTAAGTGCTAAAGTTGCATTTTCTCCACTGAGCAGGCAGCCCCGAGGCCAGAAAAGGCTGCATGATTGCCTCTGTGTGCTACATCACATTGACATGATGGAGAATACTCTCCTGGGGCCTGAAATAATGTACGAGGAAAGCGGGTGAGAGGTGGGGAGGAAAGGGGAAAAAAAAAAAGCCCATCCTAGGCCCCGTTTTTTTTCGGCCAGATCCAAAAGAATTTTCTCCATGCGGTGGGATTTGCTGATAGATCTCTCCGTGTCACCGCTTCAATGCTGATGACAGACAGCAATTTTTTTCCCGCACATGGGCGCACGCCAGCACCCAACCGGAAGGGGAGCGGGGGAGTGCCTTAATCCGATTCTGCCGTTGGAGCCCCGGCGCTTCCTGCTGGGTGCACACACAGAACCTCCGGCAACTACAGGACTGTGACCACAAGAGGACGATTTAGAGAGATAAAAAAAAAAAAAAAAGAATAAGTAGGCTGGTCAAAGTGGACTAAAAGCAGGAGAGTGCGTAATTTTCTCCCCTAACTAATTAGCAGGAGGCTATAAAAAGCCAAATTTTATAAAACTAAATCTATCAGGCAGACAAGTGGAACGAACAAGTCAGGCTCGCAGTGGGAGGCAGTGCAGCGTTGTTTGTTTGTTTTTTTCACCATATGAAGGGCAGATGGGGGTACAGTCGACTCAAACTGCCCCCATTATTTATTCTGCATCAAAAGTAAATGGTGCTTAGCTTGTTGTGAAACGGATCAGCCCAGAAACAATTCTACACCCTGTCTATGCAGGACAAAAGCTAGAATGTTTTACTGACATATAAACACTTTGCATTTTTTTAATGCCTTTTATGACTTTTTATTCCCCGTTGTCGTTCGGCGTTGAGTAAAAGAGGACAACGGCTCAAAACATAATGGATGTAACAGTGTCAGTTACTGTGACCCATAGCTGAGAGGGACAAATCCAGCGAAGCTCACAGAATCAGGGGCAACAACTCAATCTGGTTTCCAAACTGGTTCACCCATTTCAAAATCACAAACAGCTTCCTTTCATACTTTAAAAAAATAAGCATCTGTAGCTTAACTTCTGGGTTTCCTTGTGGAATATGACATACCACAAGGAAAAATAAACGTTAGCGTTAGCTCACCAGACAGTGACATGCTAACAGTTGCTGGTTAGCGCTTCCGGATACAGACTCGACTTGCAGTATTGTTGTGGTTCAATTGAATTACTACCGTTTGATATGTAAAAGTATTTTTTATTTCAAAATAGTGGCTTTCTACTTTGAGTTTTCACATTCTCCCCGTGCTTATGTGGGTTCTCTCCAAGTACTCCAGCTTCCTCCCGCAACAAAACCCCCCCCCCAAAAAACAAGAATAAAACCTGATTGTTAGCTAGTAAATTGTCTTTAAGTATAGGTGCATGGTTCTCTGTCTTGTATTTGTGTTGCCATGTAGTTTAGTACTTAATCTGAATACAACACCAACAGCCTACAACAAAAGAGAGAACCAAATGCTCATGACCAATCCAAAATTGGAATTCAGACGACAAATAACTTATTTTTGCCCTGAATGCTGCATCACAAAGCTGTAATTAAAAACTCTACTTGTTGCCAATTCTATTATCTGTTCACAGAACGAAACCAGAAGACACTCTGCTGCTGGAGTTACATAAACCAGCATCCAGCAGCTTGTGCCATAGTTTGAGATGTTCCAGCTGGTTTGTTTTGAAATTAAGGTGCCTTTTTTGGGGAACCTCAGACCATCCGCTCATGGGCTCCTCAGGGGGTGTTTGAGATAAAGAAAGCTGCGAGAGAAGACCGGGAAACCGACTTTTGTTTTTCTTTTTTTCTAAACGTGAAAAAGAGTCACCGGCTCGGTATTTACCGCAGCCTCCTATAGTGAGCTTGTTAGTCTCCGTTACAGCGGTGGGGTGGAGGAGTCCATTGCTTGCAAACATCTGCAGGCATCCTTCCACAACCCCCCAGAGCCATATAATAACCCATTACCTCCATCTCTGACAGAAACACACATTTGAACAACAATTACACCCAGCCACCCTCTCATATTCCTCTTTCTGACTTGCTTCCACGTCTTTTATTGTGTTGCAATTTAACAGATGCGAAATTGCTGACAACACCAAGTGTTCACATGTAATAGGCCAGACAAACAAATGTAATTATTTCATGGAAAATTGACCCTTTTAACACTGAACTGTGAACACTCGTCATCTTTTCCAAGGATATAACATCAGGAGAAATATACAGGATAAAAGCAGAGAGCAGCTCTTTTTGTGTCTGAGGGTAAGCAGCCATAGGGTATGTCATCTGTTCCTATACGTTCTCCGGATGATGCATAGGGCTAAATGGGAAAAACAATGATAATAGTAATAAATCTCTCGCTCAACGTTCCATGACAACAAAATTCTGTGCTAAGACGAGGAGGGAAAAGTAGAAAGTGGAGATATCAGGTGATGGGTTTCATTGTTTCAAAAAGGGACATCGGGGGGAATGGATAATCAGAAACCAGAGCTATCATCAAATAACAACAGCCCCAGGAAGGCTTTTTTTTTTAACCCCCTTCTTTGATTCGGCTGCAGCGTAGGCCCAATTTCACAGGCCACAGTGTGGCTGAATGGGGAGAAATTGGCAAAAAAATGTGAAATCGATCGCTAAGATTGCAGCTGTACTTTTATTTGTCTCTTCTACTGTCATTTTACAGCGTTACGCAGTGTTAGAGCACATTTCAAGCCCACACAGTACTGATGATGGAACTCCAGAAAAAAAAAAAAGGTGGTACTTTCAGGTTCAAAGCAAGCTTTTTGCATCATGTAGAAATGGTAGATGGATAATCTGAATCTAAACCGAAAGTCGACTGCGGATGGGTTTTGACTTTATGCTCATATATGCATTTTGTTCAGACTTTTAGCAAAACAAAAACTTTTAAAATATTAGTACACTGCCAGAGAAAAGTTTACTGATCAGCATAAACATCAAACCTTTAAATCACATACTAGTGCCGTTCTTTTTCCGGGGTTGAAAAGTTATACATCACACAATTTTCCAAGTTTGCATCTGCAGATAAAAGGAAGATCTCAAATTGCTAAGGAACAATTCAGGGACCATCATTGTTATCCTGAATAAGAAACTTCTAGAACGCCAGAATGAACCAATAATGAAATACTCCAAAGCCAGCATCTTCCACATTGACTTAAAACTGTAGCTGCTAATATAGACAAGCCATTTGCCTCTAGAGGAAAGAAACTAGGCCTATATCTTGCATTTTTAGTCCACTGACATTTAAAATTTTAATTGTTTTTTTAAAATGATTAAAAAAAATTTAATTCCATTATACTGGAAGTTGAGAATATACCTCCATTGTTGGAGGTATATTCTTAACTTCCATTATTTTATGAAGTTGGCAATGTATTACTCGTACCAACGATGAATATATGTACATTTCTCACTAGTGTTGTATGCATTTACTAATTAGACACAAATGCTGTACCTGCATATTCCGGCAGGTGTATAAGAATTATGTGCAAACAAAAACAGTACTGTAAAATATAGGTGTTTAATTGATAGTTACTTGAGGTGATGATGAAATTAGTTTGAAACGTTTCATGATTTAAAATTCATATTTATTCATTCATTGATTTGTATTTTTCTGACATGTCACACAAGTTTAATTGTCATTTTCTATTTATTTTAAATAATGAAAAGAAACCATGTTTCTTTTGAGGACACAGAGCCGGGATCACCACCCACCAGCATGGGGACTTTCCCAAGCAATCTGCAGAACTTTTTTCATCAGCAGTGTCTTCACATCAGCCTGCATCGAGTCTCTATGGTAACCAACCACTTCCGTTGCCGCTTGGGGTTTCATTTCAAGTATTCGACCCGGCATCTCAGGACATTCCCTAAAACTGAAAAGGCCAGAGCAGCAAAAGTATCACTAGAGTTTGAGTATTGCTTGTTACATGTAGCTATAAATACTTAATATTCAGTGGACGCAGTTGGCGATGTGTTTGAACAATGCCATTGTCAGACAGGCCTTTGTAATTCTCCTACAAACCTATTAATGAATGAATTCTAATTACAAGCAAAAAGTGATTAAATAACAGTGCCTCAGTACCCGGGGATTACACCGCAATCAAAGTGTTCAATAAACAGCAATTAGTCCATTTCTCTTGACAGCCTGTGGTTTGCAGGTGTTGCCGCATGAATGCGAAATGACCCACTGCAGCAAAGTCCCAACTCAGACATACAATTCAAATAGTGATGAATTATCATCTCCCTCTGCCACCAGGAGCGTAGGATTGTTCCTGCAGGCTGCGTGGGAAGGAGAGCCCAAAGTGTGCAATCTAGATAATAGCATTCATTTTTAATGCAACAATCCAGTCTAACTTTGAAACTCTGACTAAAGTTCCTCAGGATTGACAGAACTTATGTTTTTTATTTTTTAGAACAAATGCTGAATTGCTGGACTGGTGACCTGCTCAGGGTGAACACCACCTTTTGTCTTGCCGTGAATCAACAGTCCCCTTTTGACCCCTGCGTAGAAAAGGTAGATGATGTGGATGAAAACAGGATTTAAACAGGTTTGGGTTGAACCAAAAACATGTTAAACAAAAGGTTTTATATTTACCCACAAACAGTTGTGGGAATTTGCTAGGAGGACATTGTCATGAAACATCAAATTAAAGGAGCCTTAAAAGTGAATATATCACTATATTTTAGAGCAAGGAAAACTAAAAATCTTACTGAGGAAATATAAATGAATTACAATTTGCCTTTCTATCCTTGCAACATGCAAACATCAGTTGCAGAAACAAATATGGATGATCTTAACGAAGATAAGCAAGCAGATAGGACGCTTGCTTATTCTCCTGACCCACAGGAAAAATAAAAAACAAAGTCACTCCACTAAAAACTTTCTCTAGAAACACTTTTTGACCTAGAATTGTGAAACTGGAAACTTAGATTAAAGGTAAGAGGTGATTAAAGACGACTCAACTTCCTGGTATGGTCAAGCAGTGAGTAAACAGTCAGACCACCCAGGCAAACGTAGCTGTTGTTTGTGAGCAAATTAGAACATAAAAGTGTTTTGTTTTTTGACGCCTGCATTTCTTCTTTGTGTCCACTGTCGGTATGAAACATAACGGACATTCTCGGATCTCACCAAATGATTCACTGCAATTTGTTCACGCCGCAGCCATTTGGTTGGTTGAGTTTGTTATGTAAAATCCAACTTTAAGTTTGAAATTCAAACTGAGTGGAAGTCCAAGGGGATTTTTCTGAGCAAGTGGTCAGAAATCTTCAGACTGCCAATGCTAAAATCTGAGCCTTTGCTCCCCATACCATGCATCAATGAGCCTTAGGCACTCTGTGACCACTACATTTTTGATACACACTGACCACTGCAGAAGAGATACACCTACAAAGTTCTACGGTTTTGAAGATCATGTAACAATCGTAGCTTGCCTTTTGTAAAACACCCTGTCAAATCTTCGACCTGTCTAATCTTTCTGCTCCTGACAATGTCAGGGACAAAATATTTAGCCAATATTTCCCACCCCCACTCACAGATGTCTTGATGAAGATATATTGTGTGACCTTGGGTACAGCTTTTTTAGGTCCTCTTTTTACCAGATCACACAGATAAGTTTGTAAAAATTAACAGAGGCACTGCTGCAAATTAGAGCAATTAGAGTTCACAAATGTAGTCACAATTTATTTTATTGTACTAAAATGGCCACACTAAAAGTAGGGGTCTATGCTGGCCCTGGGAACCGTATAGCTGAAAAATAGTTAAAACCCCATTAAATAAAATAGACTGCTCGGGGGAGGAATAATAATAATAAGGAAAACACAAATATAAACTAAATACACCTAAGTGTTCCCCAACAAAAACACACTCACACACAAATCCCTGGTGAATGCAACAAAGAAAAGGAAAACTCCCCTTCCACTAGTCTCTCCAAACTAAAATAAAAGAGCTTGGAACCCAGGGACAGCATAGGTCCCCTTTGTAAAACGAGCCCGAGGGCTGGACAATAGAAACTCCCCTTCCCTAAACAAAACCAAACAAAAAAAGAAAATACTTTTGATGAATAATAACTATCCAAAAAGAAATTCTAAACTAAAACAAAAACGGAAACAAAAACTAAAACAGTAGCAGGCCAACCAAAACACACAAAAGAGATCAAGTCAGACAAGCACCTTAAGTAGCCAGATAATAATAAGAAACAGCCTTTATCTTCTCTAAAGTGAAACTGGTCTAGACGTATGTTACCTACAACAATCAAGTTGAGGAATCAGAAACAATTCCAAACCCACCTCAAGAACAATGTCAAACATACCTCTCTGCAAGAGTCATCAGCCTGGAATCTGATCTCCTCAGCGATCTACTTGCTTTCAAATGTGAATGCCGATTACCTGTCTCCCTACAGTACTCAAACAATGTACTTCAGTAAAAGTACAAATAAACAAAAATGTACTGTAGTAAAAGTACCACATTAACATTTCTACTTAAAAGTAAAAAAGTATTGGCTTTTAAAATTACTTAAGTGTTAAAAGTAAAAGTACTTGCCGAATGTATTACCTAATCACAATGTCATTAAATGTAGCTATTGTATTTAATTTTAATATATTAATAAAGTACCGTTTAATGAACAATGCCCCAAATAAAGCATGTTTTTATTGTATTTATTCTCTGTAACATAATTTAGATCTAGATTTACATACAACCCAGGTTATAGTCAAGACCACCTAACCCGACACCAAGTCCAGACCAAGACCAGCGCCCTGCGCTACATGACACAATAGAATGTGAAATATGATCAAAATTGCTTCTCAAATTGATCTGAAAGATCCACATTCCCATAACAACACTTAGATATTAAATACTTAGACCTGATATAAGTTTAACCAATATCAATTCAAACTCCTCTTCTTTCTGCTTTGCTTCCATCTCTGTGCTACAAACCGCAGTGGTCTCATGCCATCCCTAAAAAGATAACGCCCTGGGTGTTTGCCCCTATTGCCCATGTCAGAAACCACAACTATCTGCAACATTACACATAGCAAGTAAGGTAATGCCCTAATGTTAAACAACGCTCAACTATGAACACTGACCAAGGAGCAACAAGCAAGAAGTAACCAAGCAGAAGGAGCACCGTGGTTCTTCTCACCATGACAGGTGACAAAAACAAAGAGCAATGAGCATCCTCTTGCGTCCTTGTTTTATTGATTCGCCAATTAAATAAATCTATATATATATTTAATTTAATAAAATAATAACTACTGCAGTGTACGCAGAGCATTACAAGAACAAAGAACGGCTCTCAGTGAGGCTTCAGTCCTATCCGTCTTAGTAGAGAGCCGTTCAGAAGAATCGAATAGTTCAGGAATCACTATATTGCAGACTTTTGGTCACAGAGTTGTCCCACATGCGCGACACGTCAGTCAACACCTCCGCACAATAATTCAGCACAATGAGTGACAACTTTTTTTCATCGCAGATGCAACATGTGTCCCTGTAGAGGGCTAGCTTTGCTAACATCACGTCCACATAGCTTATTTTTCTTTAAGCTTCTTTTCCAAGTGACGATAAAAAAAAATGAGACATAGTCCCCACCGTCTGTGAAAGCGAAGCGCAGCTGAATTTACATGTCGCCATATCTGATGATTTAGTAGAATTCTATTACTGACATAGACAGACATCTTGTCCCGCTCAGAGGAAACCACTGCGCATGTCTTGGAGCTCCGCGTGCGCGTGAAAGGCAATGTGGGACAACAGACGGGGAAAAAAAAAAAAAAAAAAAAAAGGCGTACTGCGACTTGGATGTAACGAGTAACGCAACGTTTTTGTAGAAATGTAGTAAAGTAGACAGTACAGATACTTACTGTAAAATGCGGTGGAGTAAAAGTCGAAAGTATCCACGATTAAATCTACTTAAGTAAAGTACAGATACACGACAATTGTACTTCAGTACAGTAACGAAGTACTTGTACTTTGTTACTTCCCGCCACTGGGCAAGAGGAAGAGTGCGCAGCAGTATCCTTACGGGACAAGATGCCCCGGCTACAATTACGTTATTCCATTTAGTGCTCGTAACATTTTGCCTGACAGGTGTATGACACACAAACGTGCAAGTAAATAAAATTATATATAGTTTGCACGTTTGCATCAAATCACCCTGTGAATTCCCCAACTAAATTATGAATGAAGCAGGCATACAAAAACCCATCACGTGATGTTGCAATTGATAATTTGTTTCTTTTTAAAATAATTCATTTTTTATATCAGTCATGATAGCTTATTTTGAGAGAGCAGAACTCTCAAAATTGAGCAAACTTCACACTTTTCCTGGCCCTATCGCTTTACCTTTTCTCCTTTCTAGTTTTAAAGGAACACATGTAAACACTTCATTGATTTGTGGCTATTTAACTTTAAAACTATTCCAAACCAGATTATCGATCAACTAGCACAGGGGTGTCAAACTCCAGTCCTCAAGGGTCACTATCCTGCAGTTTTTAGATGTGCCATAGGTACAAAACACTGGAACGAAATAGCTTAATTACCTCCTCCTTGTGTAGATCAGTTCTCCAGCGCCTTGCTAATGACCTAATTATTCTATTCAGGTGTGGTGGAGCAGAGGCACATCTAAAAGTTGCAGGGCTGGAGTTTGACACCTGCGAACTAGCAGCAATTTAAGTTACAAAGTTTGCTCTCTTACTTTGCTCGCACCTGTTAATGAGCATCAGCTGTGATTTGTAGCCTCATGTTTAATTCCACCCCAGTGAAAAACGTAGCCACCCACCATTAACTTTTCTCCGCTTTGTACCAGACAAACAAGATCTGATTGGCTGTCGCACGAGAGCCCGTCTTGTGATTGGCCCCTTCTTATTTCCGTTGCTGGGACGTGAACTCCCTGACGTTTCTCGGTCTGCTCTGAGACAGACAGGGGAGAATGGCTGCCAGTGGAGGTTAGCAAAGTCTTCATTGTTTTCTTCTCTAACCACATTGAAATAACGCTTTTTAAAGTCACAGCGTGCGTCTTTAGCAACTTACCGAGCACGGCCTGTTGGACGAGTTAAAAGCCATGACACGTTCCGTACTCGTCGGAGGAAGTCATGCTCTTTATGACTACTCCGAACAGTTGTTTGTCGTTTGCTTGGCTAAGTTGCTAACGTTAGCTGTGTGGCTAACTTTCGGCCGGTTAGCTCGCTACCTACAGCTGATTGTGTAAACACTTGTTTGTGACAAGAGACTGACGCTAGACAAATGCCATTCATTAATGATATCAACACAGTCATTTGGGTGATGTCGTGTTATGTAGCTTCATAGTTTTAAACGATGTGTACGTAGCTACCAAAAACACTTTTTGCCCCTTGTAGCTCGCAATTTTGTGTCAAAGAATGCTTGCTAACATTAGCTCTCTGCCTGTGTGCTGCTAAAAGTTAAGCTTGCACGTCTTCCAACCTAAATGGCAGTATAGCTAATTTTTTATAATGAACATATTGCGCTGCTCCGTTCCAATTTTAAGCACTTCGGTACTCTTAAGTTTGTCCTTACTCCTTTTTTTTTTTCGCTACTAAAACAGACGTCGGGCATTCGACGAGTTAGCAAATTAGCTACCACCTGGCGAGACAGTAGTTTCTATTCATCCAGTGCCAGCCTTTGTCCTGTCAAGAAGGAGTTGGTGTTGCTCAACACGAGGTATGTGTTGAAAAGTACTTCTTCAAGTCTCTCAAAGACGGCGAAGCTGCGGTTTGAACGTCGTGAGGCCAGTCATGCAGCTCTGACACATGTAATAATAGTCATGTTGTAATTTAAGGTTCCTATTTTAGGGAAACGCCACAGAATTAACTTGGTTATACATTTGTATATTAAGCACATGTCCCGATTTGGACCTTGTTCCAGAGTTAGAAACCAAACCTAAAATGAGTTTTAGAACCCACATTAGCCTTTAAAACGACTCAGAATAACTTTCCAGTTCACTGACACTACAGCCATTGAGCTTCATTGTTTCTATTTATTAGTATCTGACTAAGGTTGAAAGAAACTCTGAGACTTCATGCTTTTTAGATAATATAAAAAAAAGACTAACTTTATGTGTCCCTTTGTGCCTTAGCCAGAAATTGGGGGGGGATTTACGTGTATTAATTTGAGAAGTTCTTAAGGTCAACTAGTAGGAAGGCTCCCCCAAAAAATTATTGGAAAGAAATTGTGCTTAGAGCTGCAACATGATGTTTCTTTTTAATTATTTTTTCCACCCAGTCATTAAGCAATTACCCATGTAGTTTGTATTTTTATTACAGTGAGACTTTAATCAGGGGTAATGAATGGTGCTTCCAATACCTTATCTGACCACATTTTTTTGTGAACAGAACCATCTCAATAGCCAAATTTGTCTCGCTTATAAGCAAAATAATCTTCTTTAGGCCAGCTGGCTGGCAGGGTTTAGTAAGACGTGGCGAAGGTGTGATGTGTTGCTCTTTTTAACTTTCAGTGGCATTTTAATAAAAAGACTATTGGAGCAGTGCTTCGGTTTCAAGACTACACAGGTTTTTGGTATATATTTTTTTTTAATTCAAACTCGTTGTATATCTTGACAACTATTACTGACCTTTGCTGAAACACGGGTATACAGACTTATGCATTCACGTATTCTTAAATGGAGATCATCTTAGGCATTTTAATAATGAAAAACAAAACATTTCTGATCTCACAGTTAAATTGTTCAGTTTTCTGTTTTAGGTGTAGAAGTATAAATTCAGCTGAGATCTCAAAGATTCTCTAAGTTAGACATGGTGGAGTGAGGGGAAGAAAGGAGATGTTGTTGAAACGGTGTTATAAATTTCCCTTTTTTTTTTTTTTTTTTCCATGGCATTGTTTTGTTGAGTCGGCCTTAATTTCTAATCTGGAAACCAAATCGGAGCAGGTTTGGTTTCTAGCATAACTCCCCACTTATTAAATTTTTTAGTTGTTCATTGCGAAAGGTGAAATAATTTTCTCTCCTTGCATCATTCTTTAGAGGTAGGCAAGCTGTTACAAGTACAAAATGGGACACCTCCAGCCACCAACTACAACGGGGTAGATGCTGTCCACGCCTGCAACGTCCTTCAGCAGCTCAAAGCTTTGTACGATGAAGCACAACTCACAGACATTGTCGTAGAAGTGGACCACGGCAAGACTTTCTCGTGCCACCGGAATGTTCTTGCAGCCATCAGCCCATACTTTAGGTTGAAAATGATTTGACAAAATACTTTTCGGTTGTTTAAACAACGCTAGACATGAATTAGTACGATTGATTCATGTTTTTTTTTTTTGCTTTTTTTTTTTGTCTCATCTTTAGGTCCATGTTCACCAGCGGCCTTACAGAGAGCAGCCAGCGTGAAGTCAGAATTGTGGGTGTGGAATCTGAATCCATGCACCTTGTCCTTGACTATGCCTACACCTCCAGAGTTGTGCTCTCCGAGTCCAACGTCCAGGCTCTGTTCACGGCAGCCAGCATTTTCCAGATCCCTGCTCTGCAGGATCAGTGTGCCCAATTTATGATCAGCCGACTTGACCCTCAAAACTGTATAGGTGTCTTCATGTTCGCAGATGCATATGGACATCAGGAGTTGAGGGAACGCTCACAGGACTACATCCGCAAAAAGGTCAGTTGAACATTTTTAGGATAATCTAAAGGGGATTTGTAATTCAAAGTTAACTTTTTGCATATTTTTATACTTCCATTTGGGTCTCAACTGCTTTTAAAAATAACCCAAGCGTTTTTGTTGTTTTGGTGTCTGGAAAATAAGCTGCTTCAAAAAACTCAATTGTTGAGTCAATTGACAGTCATTGTGCCTAGCAACCCAAGCGGAGCTCCAGCATGTTTGATCAGCTGGTGTTACTGCTTCAAAAGACAAGTATTTTGTTGCTGTTCTACTATTCAGAACCATTTGCTGCATTCCTCTTGGTTGTCAGAGGCTCTACTACTGCTTTTCAAAGATGTGCAGTTGTATAATTGTGCATCTGTTTGCAGCCTTTTTTACATATGAAGATAAACCTTAAGTTGACATGGAAAGCAGCAGCTCATTTGGATTTAAAGTGACAAGAGGCCCTGAAGCAGCTCATTCTAAAAGTAGACAGAGCTGACCAGACTAAAATCTGATTATCTACAGTTGATTTTGTGCAAAAAATACAATTAACATGTTTTCCTGATCTGTTCAAGAAAGCATAATAGGTCACCTTTGTCCTGTAAAAGTCCTCCTTTGCAATCAGTGCGTTTGTGTGCAGGCCTAAACTTTGCATCTTTTGTGGTAGTTCCTGTGTGTTTCAAGGGAGCAAGAATTTCTCCAGATGACCAAGGAGCAGCTGGTCAGTATTCTAAACAGCGATGACTTAAATGTGGAGAAGGAAGAGCACGTCTACGAGAGCATCGTCCGCTGGCTTGAGCACGACCGACCTGGCCGCGAAGCCAACCTCTCCGAGGTGTTTTCCCAGTGCATCCGTCTGCCCTTGCTGGATGAGGCCTTTCTCAGTCGGATACCCGCGCCTTTCGCCTGCGCCCTGTTGCTCTCTAAAGACCCCGCCGAGGCAAAAGCTCGTCTCACCGGCACAAACGGCTGTCCACAGCGTCTGGGCATGACTGCCTCAGAGATGGTGATCTGCTTCGACGCGGCCCATAAACACTCAGGAAAGAAGCAGACGGTGCCTTGCCTGGACACGGCCACCGGACGGGTGTTCAAGCTCTGCAAGCCACCCAACGATCTCAGAGAGGTCGGCATCTTGGTGTCACCGGAGAACGACATCTACATCGCCGGCGGCTACCGACCGAGCAACAGCGAGGTTTGCATCGACCATCGAGCGGAGAGTGACTTCTGGCAGTATGAGCACGCAGGAAACCGATGGCTTCCTCGTGCTCCTCTGCTGAGGGCGAGGATAGGATGCAGACTCGTGCACTGTTGCGGGAAACTTTACGCTCTAGGAGGCAGAGTTTACGAAGGGGACGGACGGAACGCATTAAAGTCAGTGGAGTGTTACGATGCCAGAGACAACTGTTGGACGGCGGTCAGTCCAATGCCAGTTGCCATGGAGTTTCACAGTGCAGTGGAATATAAAGACCGGATTTACGTCCTCCAAGGTGAGTTTGTACTCTTAAAGTAAAGTCTTGTGTTCATCGCTTCATAATCAAACTCTTTTTAAAATCCTTTTCAGGTGAATGTTTCTTCTGCTACGACCCCCGTAAGGACTATTGGAGCCATCTTGCCCCAATGAGCGTCCCTCGGAGTCAAGGTCTGGCTGCCTTGTATAAGAACTGCATCTACTACATTGCTGGAATTTGCAGGAACCACCAGCGCACCTTTACAGTGGAGGTCTATGACATAGAGAGCAACACATGGAGCCGAAAGAGAGATCTGCCCTTTGACCAAGCCACAAGCCCGTATATCAAGGTCATGCTGCTGCAGGGAAAGCTGCACCTGTTCGTACGTGCCACGCAGGTCATGGTGGAGGAGCATGTGTTTCGCACCAGCCGCAAGAACTCACTTTACCAGTACGACGACGAGGCAGATACGTGGACCAAAGTCTATGAAACCCCCGACCGTCTTTGGGATTTAGGTCGCCATTTTGAATGTGTGGTGGCCAAACTTTACCCACAGTGTCTACAGAAAGTGCTTTGAGCTAAACGATGAACCGGATCTTATCAGGCAGGCAGGGAAAGTGGTGTCGGTCCTGCCTGCCTTGTGCCTGGTGTTACCTTGGGTTTTACACCAGGCGGATTGTTTTTTCTTTTTTTTTCTTTTTTTTTTTCCTTCTGTTGAGTCTTAAGTTGTTTAAACTTTGGTTTAACATGATCAAGATGGGGGTGCTTTAAAGATTGCAGTATTTCTTTTTTTTCTTTTTTTTTTTTCTAGACAGCACCAACTACACACTGAAGCATGTTTAACAAAACCCTACAACAAATCATAAGTGCAATTATCCTATTTTCGCTTGTTGTTGAGCCATGTTTGTCTGTTTTGTTTGAAATTAAAAGTTATTGATTATTATTATTTTTTTTTAATGTTTGGCATGCTAATGAGGGTGTTAGGATGATAAAATGCTATCTGGAGATAAGGATGCTATGAGTCACCATAAAGTGAAAGTCTCTCTATATAAATAACTATATAAACTCTAAATTCATACGGGTAAGGTGAGTACCATAGCTCATTACTTGGAGGCTTGTGTATTTTTTTACATTATCCTAGTGTTTTAAAATGCAGAGGCATGTTTAGTTTTAGGCATGGGCTGGTAAGATAATTCTAAATTTAAAAGACAAATGACTAAGATGATTTAACTATTTAAAATGGATAAAACGTTTCCTACTACAAAAATACATTAAATTCACTATAACTGTATTTATACCATTCGACAGGTTTAGATGCATTAAAAGCATAAGTGCCCATTGTATATAGCAGTAGTTCACAACTTGTTTTGTGCTAATAGGAAACCTTTTTGTCATTCAGCGATTCATCAAATAACACAGGTTAGTCAGGCTAGCTGCTCTGGCGGAAAGTTTTAAAACGCACACTTAATGTCAGTTTTCTATCAAACAAGTCAATATTGAATCTTTTCTATTCAATGTTTCAGCTAAAACAATCCCAAGACAGGAGTTCAGTAACTCTTGGTGCATTTCGGTGCAACATGCCAATGTGTGTTAAAGGCGCCAGTTGATGTGCACCAAGACGTTTCCCTTTACGGTGCTGGGTGGTGCTCCTTTTATTTCACGCCAGTGTTCTTGTGTTTTGTGATGGGAAATCTCAAATGGATCAACTTGTCTTTTGGTTAAGCAGTAGGGAAAATCAGAATCCTTGTTTCAACCAGCTGAATGGTGGTGCAGAGCAACAGGTGGGAGAAGAGTCTATGCTACATACAGCTGTATGAAACTGGCACTTGTCAGACATCTTGTATGAGAAATATTCCATAAAACGTTCTAGATCCTTGAATCCTTAGTTGTTCAAAGCCTTGGCGTTCCAATAACCGGCCCATGCCTAGATTGTTTTATGACCCCATTTTCCTTCACAAGCATCAGCATATAAAACCACATTGTATGGAACTAGATCTTTTTCTTTTGGATACCAATTGAATGCAGCTCACACTTCCCACTTTTTTTTTTTTTTTTTTTTTTTTTGAGTTGGCATCCGTTGTGTGTCATATGCAAATATATTTTAACTTAAGTGAAGTCTTAGAGTATTCACTCTCCACATTGGAGATATAAGGACGGAGTCAAATCTTTGTGCTAACACTAAGCGGCAAGTTCCGACCAACTAACAGGTTTACCTCAGATTCATCGGACGTGGAGAAAAGGGACGTCTTCAGGCCGGGTTGTCATGACCGAACAGCCGTGTAAAAAGCTCTGCTTGGCATTCGGATGTTCGATTGGCTTTCGGCCTCGCGTTGTTGTAATTTTCTAGAAGATTGACAAAAAAAAAAAGCATTTGAGTTCTTGTTATAGTCGTTGTGGACATTGAAATTAATTTTGTAGTAGCAATAAATCAAGGAACTGTGATTAGGCTTTATTATCTTGTATTACCTTAGTGCATTAATGTTTTTGTTTGCTTGTCTATGCTTGGGGGGGGGGGGATTTTTAGTACCAGTAATTGTTTGGCGGTTGCATGGGTGCAGACTTGGACTGATGTGTAATTTGGTGCAGATTATGTGTGATGCCAATGTGCCTGTGGCTAAAAAAAAAAAAAAAAAAAAAAAAAAGGGAGAGAGGGGCATCCAAATCCACATCTCCTCATGAAGAACATTTGAAATGTCAGCTCAGCATTGCACTGAATTACTATTCACTTCGGTTGCCCTTAACTGCAAACTTTACGATGCACCCTCTCAAACAAGACCTACGCAAGCGTCTGGAGTTTGTTCTAACAGCCATGAATCTTGTTTTTTTTCTTTTTTTTCTTTTTTTACCACGCCGTCACTCGGGCACAAACTGTTGGTGCTGCTTTTTCAGACAATCTTGTGTAAAAAGAAAAAAACCCCACAATCGACTTGTCCTCCCTGTTAAAGTGATTCGATTTTTTTTTTTTTTTCTCCAGTGCTCAGTTTTCTCATGCAGGTTGTCATGTCATCGAAGCACTTCACGCGTTTGTTGTTGTTGTTGTTGTTTTTTTTTGACATTACCAGAAAAGAGTGCCCCTCTATTTTCTAAAACGTTTCAGTAAATATATAAATATTTAGCAATCAACAAGAAGGTTTACTTGGAAATGAATCTTTTAACGAGTCACATTCAGCAAGGACTTTGAGGACATATTTACTTCTCCGAGAGAAGGTCCACTGTTCGAAAGACATTAAGCTGATTTTAATCACACTGCTTGAACAATAACCTCCAAAAGACACTCCTTCACAAGTGATCTGTGTGGTCTGAGCCTCTCCAACATGGCTCCAACATGGCCACTCGAGAACCAGGAACGGAGAACTCTCAGGATTTCTACTGATACACAGTACTGTATTTAATTTTGTTGTTTGATGTGTAATATACTGTACTATAGGTTTGCTGTACTTGCACAGTTTTCTAAACTTATATTCAGTTTCTTTTGTAACTTGAAAAAAAAATAGATGTGATTTCCTTTATCTCGTCTCAAGTGGCTGTTTTATTATTTTCTTTCCTTACGTGATTATCTATTTTGTTATTGTAGTGTAATCCTCTTACGAGAAAAAAAAAAAAGATTACATGCACGAGTGCTAAATTAGATTTATTTTGTCCTGCCCTGTAGTACATTAGCTTTTGTAACATCTTGCTACATCTTTTGGTTATTTTTAACACCAGTCTTGCCATAACAACAAGCTAAAACAAACCGCTTTCTGTGTCACAGGCAGCTTGTTCATATCAGCTATTGTTCATTGGTGCTATTCCATTGTTTTAATTTCTTTTCCTCACTTTTACTTTAAAATATTTGTTTTGTTTTTTTCTTTGGGTTTCAGGTTATAGTGGTTGTTGAGCTCAACTGTGAACTTCACATTGCACATAAATGAAAAACAATAATAATAATAATAAAAAAAAATTACTAAGATTGAAGTTTGTTTGTTTTACATTTGGCATGTGAGTCATGGCTGATGGGTCTAGACAAGAGAGGAAGAGAGTCAAATGTAATGGGCCAACAGCGATAAGGAGAGAAAAGCCCTGGGGTTAAACGGTGCAACATGTGACCAGGCGTCCAATGAAGAGGGTCGCTGCTCAAACTTGTGTCCTTCTCTCTTCGGGGCTCTCAGACGGTCTCTAGCCGCGCTCTGTGAAAGGTAAGGCAGCAATTCCGCGGGGTGTTTCAAGAGACAAGTGCTAGGATTCACGCCACGCTTTTGTTTTGAGGGTTTCGATAACCGGCCCACCTGCGAAAAATAACTGAAAAGCACCAAGTCTCAAAAGAGCCAAAATAAATAAATAAATAACTCCGCGTGCTCCGAGTTTTTTTTTTTTTTTAACGTTTGAAATTTAGTCTTAGTGCTTTTCTGTTATTTTTTTGTTACAGCTGAAAATACGCACCTTTTGTAATAACCGTATTGTCGCATATCTGTAGCGAAGTTGTTTTGTCCGCAATTGTAGTTTAATCCTTGGCGTGAAGATGACGTAAAAGCTGAGGTTTTCTGTTAGGCTGCAAACAAAACAAACAGTATGGGCCGAAGCTGTAACATTTCAAGGGGGGCATTATTCTGCGGCTTTTAAACGGAATCCACCATTAGATGTTTCAGTGCGTTACATATTGACGTTTTGTGACGTTACAACAACCCAGTCAACTTTGTTGGTTCCTTTTAGATTTTTTTTTTTCAAGTACGTCTGAAAAGTGTGGCGTGTACGTTAGCACATGCAACAACCCGTTACAGTTGCATTAAGAAGCCGCCTAGCTGGAGTCTAACTTTGCCAAATTTAATGTCTGTGTATATGCAGCTGTTCTGTGAGGGCCTCACTGTTAGAAAATTAATTTATTTATATTGTTGCGCATCAATAACAGAAGACACAACAGATCAGATTAACATCCTTTTTAACTCTCGTTCTAAATGTGGGGACAGTTGACTGCAGTATGCTGTAAGCTTTGCAACAATCTGCCACACTGAACATGCATGTGGTGACAGTGGAAAGGAGAACATAAACATTAATAACCCTCCAGTAGAAAGCGGCTCATTTTGAGCTGCCATCTGACTGACAAGGTTGAACAGACAGCCTCACAAAGACGGGTCAGGAAATAAACTGTTGGAGAAGTTTAAAGCGAGGATTCAAGCCGGTATCCTAAAACGGAGAAAGCATAGCAGAACTGCAAGCAGTGATACACGGTTGATAGCTTAAGCACATTTTCAATTGTATCCTATTCTATCATAGTGACAGATTCTTGGTTTTATTATTTTTAAATTATTCTCTTTTAAAGGAAGGCCCTGTGTTAGCGCTATATAAATCACACGCGTTTGTTCTTTGACAACTTATTAATGTCATCCACTCTGAACAGAAAGATGTCTCCTGCTCCGGCAGATGTGTTGGGTCCCAAGCCCGTGGACGGGGGCTGGGGCTGGATGGTGGTGCTCGGCGCCCATATTTCCATTGGATTCGCATATTCCACTCCCAAAGCCCTGTCCATTTTCTTCAAGCCGATCAAAGAAGACTTGGGGGCCAGCTACAGTGAAATAGCATGGATTTCCTCCATCATGCTAGCTGTAATGTATGCAGGCGGTGAGTTTTTATTATGTTGCCCTGTTCAAACAGAGAAATAATTACAGCTATCAGGATGTTCTATTGTCAACAAACAAGTTGAAAAGACTTAATCATGGAACATGAGGTATGATGAACTCCTAGTCTTCTTTAACATATTTATACTGAGGTGAGGAAGGATTAGGGGTTTCAAATACAACAGTATGGTAGGGTTATGTAACATGATATAAAACTGATGTCTGGGTAATTACACACACACATTTCTGCAAAATGGGTTTTCAAATCGATATACACAACACTCAAAATGAAAATGAAACTTGTGCAAACGTTTACCGTGTTCATTGTACAATAGTACGCTTTTTATCAGCTGACGTTTATTTATAGAGCTGCAGTGAGCCCAAAAAGGACACGTGTGTCCTAAAAGCTGTGATCCATCACAAGGTCTGCAGTCTGCAGCTTTAAGTCGGCAACATTTACACACTCAAGTAGTGTGGAGTGGTTTAAGGAACCAGTTCATATACTGACCAGCTCTATACAGTTTGTGCACTGTATACAAACTGGAGGTTTTTGTCTATAGTTGTGATACAATGTATACAGTACGCAGTGTACTTTATGCAGTATACAGTATGAATATACAGTATAGTAGTTTCTCTATGAAGTCTTGGCAGCTGAAGCTCCAGGGGCAAGATCAATCAGTCAGAACTACATCTGAGAGTCCAAATGTATCATGGTCACTGCAATGGTGTCTTTTTTGTTTTTTTATAAGTAAAGTGTTACAACAATAGTTAGGCTTCAGAACAGCTTATTGCAGTGGCTCTCTCATGCCAATAAGTAAACTAAGGCTTCATTTTGGCTAAACCATAGAATCCAGCTAGTTAGCTTAAGTCGGCAAAGTCTCTTTGTGTGGAAAACTTAACTTAGGAAGACGTGACACTGTTATGCTTTCGATAAAATTAAAATTACAGAATTGCTCTTTTTAACAGTGCAATTTCTTGTTAAGGGAGTTGCAGTTAAAATGCTCAAACAGGAATGTATGAATACCTCAGAAACAGCTGAAAATATTCAACAGTCTGTGGTGTGCATGTCCTGATGCGGTTTTATTACCTAAACTATAGAAAATAAACCCCAACATGTCACATTAAAGCTTAAATTCTTCCTTGAAAAAAATCATTTTCTTCACAAAGAGAGCAACCAGTGTGTGGTTGTGCAGTCAACTCATTCCTACAGACAGATAATGGATAAATTGGCTTCACATGAGTGGCTTTGCTCACTAGCTTTATGGGGGCTAATAGGAGGAGTGTTGCCAGTGTGATTTAGTCACCTGACCCAAATTCAAAACTCATTAGGAATATGCCCTTTTTCTTATTTATCTTATCTACATTCAGGGAGACATTAATATCTTTTGCTGTTTTTTTTTTTTTTACATTAAAATGACTTTTCTGATCCCAGAAGTTCTTTTCCCTCTGTCTCATTATACTGGCACTTGGCAAAGAGATGTTTTTGCGAGCCCTTTCCTGACATGAAATGGGAAAAGTTTAGTCTGATTTAATGTCAGACATTTAAAAAAAAAGGGTTAAGTGCCTTTTTATGAAGTGCTTGTACATATCTAGTTTCAAGTGTCTGTGCCATGAGCCCATTGTAGCCGATCCTCCTTCACATGGTTGGACCGCTCTGTGGCTACGCCCGCAAATTCACTACAGTCGCCTTTTTCCTCCGCTGCTGTACACACTTCTATATAAATACAAAACTATATTCATGAAGGCAAAAGCAGTTACCTACAATGTTTGCTAATCATGTAGCAGATATATTTTGTTCTTTGCGATTTTCTGCTTTTATATGTTGTTCTAATCAATTCATATCTTTGATCACATAGGTATTGTGTAGTAATCACTCTCATTATTTGGTTTTACTTATTGGCATTATTTGTGTCGTGTCCGTCCTTGTAACCTTTTTGTCCTTTCCACTTTGTGTTCTTATAATTGTTGCGGGCTGTCCAGGCTAACGCCTGAGCCAAATATTGGCTGTCGTGTCGTTAATTTAGTAACTTCAAATGTGCAACAAGGGAAATGTGTTTTTTTTTTGTTTTTTTTTTCCCCCTGCTGTCAAACAAATCCGCCTCTGACACTACAGAGCAACCAGACCCACCAAACTGTTTCCCTAAACTGCCAGGGCAGGGCACAAAAAAATGTGCATCTCGTTTCAATCTGTGGGGATTTGGGTCATGGGTAGCTGACACAAAACATGACTAAATCAAAGTCTTGTGGAGGCTTCACATGAGCTCATCGGTGGCTGCTTTCAAGGTGACAGGAAAACGGGGCATGTAATCTACCTGTGCTCAGCTCAGGGAGGCCTAAGCGGTGAAATATACCGCTCCGCCGTGGCTCAGGCACAAGACTTTATCATATTGTCCTTGGCGAGGCTTCAGCAATGTCACCCAGCGGAGGAGAGGGACAGTGGGATATATCAGAGGAAGGTTCAGCACACTGGGGTCTAACACCGGGTCCCCATGGGAGAAACACGACAGCCTCTTCAGAAAACCTCTGACTCAAGGAGTCTGAATGATAAACCTATAATGGAAACGGAAATGGTTGCAGAAAGAGAGATGGTCTGCGGGGACGCGGCTGCACTGAGAATGATGAGCTATCTTTGACCCCTGCTGGCACCTCCTTAATGGTAAAAAAAAAAAAA
The DNA here is from genome assembly GCA_903067095.1 of Girardinus metallicus. Lineage (NCBI taxonomy): Eukaryota > Metazoa > Chordata > Actinopteri > Cyprinodontiformes > Poeciliidae > Girardinus > Girardinus metallicus. The sequence continues at coordinate 75,566 of CAEGAE010006323.1, forward strand.
AAACACAGTATAGATATTTTTATGTACAGTAAATAGTTTGGAAAGATTCGTTTTGAAGATCACAGAGAAAGAATTTTCTTTTCAGTCTTTACTCGCGTATATGGAAATAAACAGGGTCGTTTTAGGGAGGCATCTGGAAGTTATTTGAGCTGTAACTTAAACATTAATTATCAATCGATCAATGAATGAAGCTACACTTATGCAGCACTTTCCTTTTCATAAACTTAAATCTAACACAATGTGCTTTACATAGTTTAAAAAAAGAATTCAATGATTATCAATTTTTTTTGTGACGTTTTATTCTTGGCTTAAACATTGCCTGTCGCTTTACTTGTATTTAGTACTACCAGTGGTGTCAGTTATCATTAAACTCATCAGTAAAATCATTTCTGTTTTATTAATAACAATTAATTGTATTTTTGACATATTGCAAAATTTCTTACCAGACTTCTTCTCGTAGTCATCAATTATTGAAATTAGAGCATGGGAAAAAATGAAGTTTAATTGTTTGTTCAATTCTACATAACAATTTGATTCACCGTTTTCTTAATTATAACACAAGTCTATAATGCATTAAATACAAACACGTTTTATATTTTTCAAAACTAATAATGTTTTGGTAACGTACATTTTAGGACATCCTCACACATTAGACAAAAACGGCCTCAGATGTCAGATTATATGACTAAATGGCATCAGAATAATAAAAAAAAGTCTTAGCAAAAAAGGCTTAAAGGCCTTAAAAAAAATCGCGTCAGAATAAATAAAATCAGAAAGTTTTTATTTTGATGTGTTTTTCTTTCTAAGACATTTTCATCTGAAGCCAATTTTGCCGAGACCTTTTTGTGTTTGTGAAAAATAGTCAGCATATTTTATCACAATATTTTGTGGCACTATTGTGATAAAAGTGACGATCAAAAATATTTGTTTGCACCTTCTTTGCAATTTTTTTTTTAGCTAACTGTATTTCTGCCAGAAAGCGAATTTCTGCTCTTTAAGAAAACTGGCGTTTTAAACAGGCTTCATCAGGCACCAGTTAGACGAAGAAGTAAGATTTCTATCACAAAACTGCACAGAGTAACCAACCACACTTACCGGACTAAAGAGCGCGCCTGATTAAAAGCCACATGCTCTAATTTTAGAAAGAAAATCAATTTTATACTGTACAAGCCACACTGGATTTTAAGCCGCAGGTGTCCCACGTGGCAATGTGAGATATTTAAACAGAAAGACGATACACCTGAAGATTTTTTTAACTTTTAATTTAATCCGCTTGGTGACATAAACAAATACATATTGCAAATGCTTTTTTTCAAACAGTGCCTGCTACCTTTAAATATACGCAGCTGGCACCGCTACGCTTTCCAGGGCACAGGCCCCCTCTCCGCCGCTGCACCTGACCCACAAGAGCTCAACCACATCCCCAACGCGTTACGCGCGTCATGTCCTCTTTGGAGGAAATGGAAAAACGAAAAAAGTGTTAAAGGATTACAAAACAAAACAAACAAACAAAAAAACAAAACAAAATGGCCCCGTTTGGATCACACTTTTTGGATGTATACAACATGAACATATCAAGAATTTAATACTGCTGTTGAGACATTAACAGCTCATAACATTACAACCAAATCTCACTTCAGCAAAACGATTGAAATTATTAAAACAACTGGAACATGAGCTCAAGTTATTTCAGCAATCATCAGACATCTCATTCATTTCAAAGCTTGGTGTTTCCATTATTTTGTCTTTAAGCAGACCAGTCACTGCACCAACTTGCTTAATCATAAATATACTTCTCACAATAGGTTTGGTTCTCACTGGTCCTCTGAATCTGGGATCTACAGAAACACGGTAAAGAATCCGTTTGACCTTCAACAACACCAGGTGCTAGAAGTCGCTGCTTTTGGATATTGAAACAGAGAAAGGAAAAAAAAAAAAAAGGTTCTGAGCAAACAATGGCTCTGATCCGGCCCCAGAACTGATTTGACAGAACTCCTCTCAAACTGAATCTAACCTCACTGAAGGTTTGTGAAACGCCAACATTTAAATCCATGAAAAACAAAACATCTATGGACTCTGATCTGGAACAGCTCAGCTGAATGAAGCAACTATAAATCTAAAACATGCATTTTGTCAGAATGATTTGATTCAGTGGAATATTTTGGTGCATATTTTGTCTGAATCCCTGTTAAGATAAATGTGCAGCTTGCCCTTATCATAGAAGGTTGTAGAGTGACTGGCGGTGCAATATCACTCTTTCAGACAAGGTTATAATGACGGAAAGGTTGACAAGATATGAAAGACTGTTCACTTGCTGATTGATCTCTAAACAAAGCGCTGTACAATATCAGAGGGAAGTGTAATGAGTCACCGGACTGTTTTTTTTTTTTTTTAGTGCGTACTAAAGGAGGTTTTCCATCATCTTAGTCTGAAGTTCTTTCATCCCTGGTTTAGGTACATGAATTTATTACCAACTTGTCTAGAAATAGTAGATGCGGCAGCTTGATCCTTTTGAAGTGAACGTGGCAGGTCAATGTTCAGACGTAGACGCTTTCCACAAACTTTTAGAGATGCAAGCTATGGGAAAAATAGCATTACAAAAAATATTTTGTTTGCTTTGAGAATTATCACCAGCTTTCTGCAGATGGTATAGTTCCATATGCAACCTATGGGGCCAATGGGGAGTAAAACATGTTAGGAAAACAACATTGTGAAGACCATATATCTATTTAATTTCATTCACAATTACACTTCATTTCATGTTGGCCTATCACATAAAGAATACGTTGGAAATGTGGGTTTTGACGAGACAAAATGTGGAGACATTACAACGAGGAGTAATAAAAGACTAACCCAATTATTGTTTCCCCCTCCTCTTTTCCAGGTCCAGTGAGCAGCGTGTTGGTCCGTCGCTTTGGAAGTCGGCCAGTGGTCATGATGGGCGGACTGATGTGTGGGGTTTCTATGGTAACGGCTTCATTTGGGAGCTCCATCGTTTACCTCTACCTTTGCATTGGCATCATAGGAGGTATAGTTCAGGTTTTTCTTTTGGTATCATAAATGTGATTATTTTTGGCTGCTTTTTTCAACAACTTAACTGGCTGAATGTTGTTCGACAAGATTTATTTAACTTATTTCGAGATCCAAAACGCTTACTCTTGTTTGCCGTTTTGCCAACTGTTCCTGTTCTCAATGGACCAGTCGCTTGGAGGCAGAGGAATTTGCAGTTTCTTTTTTCTTTTTTTTTCTATTTGCTAAGAAGCTCTTGATGCAGAGCTGCCTCCACCGATTTGGCCTCTGTGCCATTTGTTCCTGGGCTTTGGGCATCTGCCTCAGCTCCTGAGGCGCAGTTAGAGTGGCAAGAGAACCAGCGCCATGACAGTAATTAAGACAGAACTATCTCTGATCCCAGAGAGCATAGGCTTTAATCGGCCTCCGTCGCCTTCCTGCAGCCTCCAATCACGGGCGTCGCATGGGGGCCCTCTGCCACCCTACGAGGTTCATTACTCCGCCGAAGGCTCCTATGAAGCATTAATAGTCCCAGCAAGTGGCTAAGCTGTGTCCTGTGCCCAGGGGCACTGCTTTGCTCCCTTGAGCCCTTGCATAGTGACAATATGACATCGTTCAGTTTAATCTAGCAGAGATAGCTAAATAGATAAGCATTTACTGCAAAAAACCTTAAGTCTGTTTCTCCTTTTTTCCCCCCCTCTTACTCTAACGTTCTTTCTTCTCCTTGAGATCCAGAGATCGGTGGCTACAAACAGAATGGTGTCGGAAGTTGATTTCGAGTACCTGTGGTGGGGAACCGTCAGTGTTGAATGAAGACTAGAGTCAGATAAATGGCAACAAATGTCATTCTTCACTTCCTAATCATCCGTACCTCAAAGGCCTTTAGCCACTAGGTATAGGCTAGTATGAAACTTACAAAATATGACGACTTGGAGTAAAAATGCCTGTCACACACAAAAATGTACAACGTCATGTAATCATTTTCCAATAGAGAAGCAACTAGTTTTCCTGCTGCAGCTAAAATAATAATATACCAAAAATAATGTGATTATTACAGCCAATAACAGGTTATTTTTAAAAAAGTGTGTAGTGCTGGAGCTTTCTTTAAGCCAGCCTGAGACGGACGCCGTGTGCTGCTGCAATACTCAGTGATTTACACAACAGGAAATAGTTCAGTGCTTTTTGCTGCATCTCTGCAGTTTAAAAGGACTTTAAACTGCAGAAAAGGAGGGAAAGAAAGAATATTTTAGGTGTTTTGAAACCGTAACTCTTCAAAACCTTCGTATGCCCTGTTACCAGGTACCAACCAATGCCTACTTGTTACATAATATGTATTTGACCATATGATTTTTTTTCACAAAAATTCATCATCATATTAGTTTAACTCTAATGTAAATTATATTGACATCACCATTCTTGTTTTCCCTGTTATAGTTAATATCTTCTACATTGCATTATTTGAAGTCCACAACCTTAACAAATAATACAAAGTAAATAAACAGTAAATAAATTACATTTGGCTTACAGTTATTATTATTGAAGTCAAGCATTAAGTATCCTTAGGTTATCATTGTGAAGCTTAGATGAAGTTGTCCTGCTGAATCAACGCTATAAAACAGACACTCGCCTAAATTCTGCTGATAGTCTTGCATAAAAAATTCTTTGTGATATTGTGTGTAGTTAAAGCTGGTGTCAAGATAAAAATGCAACTTAAACTGTTCTGAAAACTACATGCAACAAGCTACAAGCTAGCTTATTTTGCATTAGCATTTTTGTTTTCTTTTTGTATGTGAAAACAAAAACATATTTAAAATTAAAAAAAGCTTTCCTCTTTTATTCTGACGTCATTTCTGCTTTCCTTTCATTGCCTGTTTAGATCTTTGTCTAGCGGAAACGGACATTGCTCCTGTAAATAATAATGATAATAAAAAAAAAACACACTACAAGCTAAATACTATTAGTAATGAATCTTACGAACTAAAACCAGACACTCTTTCCCTACTACATCCAAGTTAGTTTACGAAAAATAATGAGTTTGAGTGACTTACCTGTGAACTCATACCAGAGTAGTAAATTGACATTGGATGGAGAAAATCTGGCACTGTAACCATGTAGCTGTAGCTCTTCGTCTTCCTTAAATTAAGGTGCTATTAAATTAATATGTTCAGAGCAGAAGGTAGGAGAGAGAATGTATTACCCAGGCTACCTAATTTATTTCTACTTAAATGGAGAAATTATTTCTGAAATAATTCCAGCATTCTGTAATGAGATTTTAGCCGGCAAAACTAAAATGAGATGAAACCTAAATGAACACGGAGCACAATCAGTTCTGATTTAATTTAGGGAAGGACCCTCTAGAGTTTAGCTTCAGCACAGCTTTTCCTTCTTAAGCATTTTAAATGTGACTCTCTTTTATTTATTTATTTTAATCCCCCCCCCCCAACACCCTCTTTCTTGCATACAGGCTGGGGACTCTGCTTTAACCTAAACGCGTCTCTCACCATCATCAGTGAATATTTCCTCGCCAAGCGACCGTTGGCCAACGGCCTTGCCATGGCCGGCAGTCCGGTGTTCCTCTGCTTCCTGGCCCCGGTCAACCAGTATCTCTTAGGACACTTTGGCTGGAGAGGAAGCCTGCTTATCCTCGGGGGTATGATGTTAAACTGCTGCGTTGCGGGGGCCGTAATGAGACCTGTCGCTCGGCACTCTGCGCCACCGAAGGAAGTGGACCAGTCAAAAAACACAAAATCGAAAGGGAGCCGTCTGAAAAAAGTTAAGACCTTTGTGGATCTGTCGTTCTTCAAGGATCCGGGCTTTATTATTTACCTAGTTGGAAACATGATGTTCATCTTTGGCGCCTACGCGCCCATCGTGTTTTTGTCAGCGTACGCAGTCAGCCGAGGCGTAGAGGAGTACTCTGCCGCCTACCTGCTCTCCGTCATGGGCTTCGTCGACATGTTTGTTCGGCCTCTCACGGGGCTGGTAGCCAACAGCAAGTGGGTCAGGCCGAGGATCCAGTACCTCTTCAGCTTCGCCATGGTCTTCAATGGCACGTTCCACCTCCTCTGCCCCCTGATGAGGACCTACCCGCTGCTGGTGGCCTACGCTGTGTTCTTCGGAGTGGGCTTTGGGATGGTTTTCGCATTGATATTTGAATGCCTCATGGACCTGATGGGAAACCAGCGCTTCCCCAGTGCTGTGGGACTGGTGACCATCATAGAGTGCTTCCCCATGCTCTTGGGACCGCCAGCTGCAGGTAACGTACCCTCACTAAGTGATTTGTCTGTGCTCCTTTGCATTCGTGCTGAAACGCATCTCGCCATGTGTACAAATCTCACTCCTTTTCTCAGAATTACAGAACTAGATCTGCTCTCAGATCGCTGCAGCCAAATATTGCAACATCGTAGACCAAACAGCGAGTCGATAATGTAAAGTCAGATAAGTCTATGTGGGCGTGTGCTCGTTTGGAAGCAAGCTACTTCCAAATATGCAATACCTAAGTATTTAAACCTTAGGTATTGTTTAAAATGTTGTTTTTACTATAAAAGAGAGAGATGAATTATTACTACTGAGCTGGGGCTGTTTAGGTTTGCATGAAAGGCCCAGTTTGGTAAGGGTCTCTTCGTTCTCTGTGTCCCCAAACGTTGGCCGCTTGGACCTCACTTTCAGTTGAATTGCACACAGCTTTCATTACAGCCCAGTAGAGGGCGATAATGGGCTGATTTGTCAACTGTTTAATCTGAAAAGGAGGAGAGAAAGAAAGGGACTCAAAAGGAAAGATGAAATTTCCTACCAGTATGCAAATCCAGTTTTTGTGTGCTTAAAGGTAAATTATCCAAACTAGAAAAACATCAGATGACCCCCCCCACGCTCGAATAACCACGTTGTTCTACTTCTTGTTCCGCTCACGCAGGCCTACATATAAATGAAACTATACCAGCCAGTTTTAATCTCCTGCTTGGATGTTTACTTTTTTATTTCTCCTTTGAGATTGACAAAATATTCAAAGACATTTGTAAGGTAAGAGAATAAGGCAAAATTTCAGATGTTACCAGTGTTTTTGGTGCAACCAAGGATGGTTCTTAACTTTGTTGCAGAATGTTCATGGTGCACAATTTTTATTTTTGCAGTGGTTCTATTATCCTCCGCTTAGACAGTTTTCTGTTTTGTTTTAGTGTCATTAGAAATCCAGTGGTGTGCTCCTAGAACTCCACCGGCGTAACGTTAGCAGCTAAATCTGTTGAAGGGACGCATATACTTTCTCGGCCGTAATTATTATTTATAAAGTATCACTCCTCAGGAAGCTAAGCGGTCATTTAGAAGATGCTCAGTTTGATGAAAATGGAAAGATGAGGGTTTTCGACAGATAAGCTTTCTCCCCTCTTTTCACTAAAGTGAAAAGTTTTGACTGGGAGCGACCCCTTTCTGAGGGGCCCCTTTTAATGGGGCCACATAAGTGCCTCCTTGCTTGTGTAACATTCTCCTCCAGAGGGCACAATCGTTATGTATCCCGTATCTGCTTGTTACTGCTCCTCCAAAACCTTCAGGTCAAACCAATTAGGAGGAAGTGAGGTAAGTGAGGGTAATTAGCCTTTTGCGTTGGGTGTTTAATGATGCTCAGTTCAAACTCTCGTCATTAAAGTCCTGTACCTGGGCCATAATTAGGCTGCGAAGGCACTGAAAAAAAAGAAAGGGGTGACTATGCCAGATGGACATAATTACTGCTCAGCCAATCAAGGACTGTCTTAATGAGGGTGGTGGTCATCTGAGCACCGGCACCAGATGAGTGCTATCAATCAGATAATGCATTGAGAGGCAGAATGAAAAATGACCCCTCACGGTGCATACGCATACACAAATATTATGCCCATCATCATCTGCTGCAAAGCTGGAACGTGATGAGAAAAACCTTTTTAATGGTCCTTTCACCCTAAAACGCTCTCTTTCAGTGTGATGGGTTCTGCAGTGTGGTAGGTAGTTAGTTAGTTTATCTAAAAAGTTCATATAAAAGACTTTTTAAAAAAATTTTTTTAAGTGGATCATCTATAGTGTGATATGTTAAAACAGGATTCTTGCAAACGTCTCCGTATTTAATTATTTTCCCTCAGTTTCTGTTTTTCAGTCTCTTTTAGTTGAATTTCCAAAGTAGAAATACAAAACGGATGAATATCCATGTTTGTCCATGTTGGATTTTTCCATCTTTTTCCGTCACTATCTTTTCCGTCTTTTGAAGGTAACCCAGGCTCTTTGGTTTCTGGAAACCTGGAGCTTTAAGTCCGATCTGAAGCACATTTGTCACCGTTCTGCAGACCCTTTCTGCGTATTTATGTTTCTGAGAACGGTCTTCGCTTCTGTCGTCCAAATTGTCTTTCTAGAAAAACAGGAGAGCCAGAAAGCGTTCAGTGGCTCTCTGTTGGCTCCGAAGCAGCTTCTCTCAAATTAGCCTGTCCTCACTCTTTTCTTTCTGCACATGCATATAAGAATCTGGTTGTCCAAATCCAAGTTCCTGTTCACACTCAACAGTTGTGATAAAGTGGTTAAACTGGATTTCTTTTCCTCTTTTGACTTTGAATTCGCATGTTTCTGTTCCAGGGTTACTGGTGGACGTCTTTGATGACTACAAGTACCTTTTCTTCATGTGTGGAGGAGTGATCACGACCGGTGGGCTCTTCCTCTTCGTCATGAACGTTTACCACTACAACAGGTTAGAGAAGGCGAATAGAGGGAAAGGCACGAAGCAGAAGCAGAACCAGAACACCGTAGAGAACCAGGAGCAGGCGAGCAGCTCAGAGGCTCAGCTGGAACTGATGGACTCTGAGGTGAAGGAGACGAGCACGGCCCAACCAGAACCAGAACCCAGAGAAGAAACTTGTTAAACCAGTGATGGTAATACTCACAGTAACTATCTACATTTACTCAATTACATGTACCTGAGTGACTTTTTTGAAAAACAAAATTACTTTTAGGAGTACTTTTACTACGCATCCCTTTTTATTTTTACTTCAGTAATTTTATTATGAAGTATTGTTACTCTTACTCGAGTAAAATTTCTGGATTCTCTACCCACACTGAACAAAAAAACAAACAAACATGTTTTAACCAAAAAATTCACCAGACAGACACACACCTGCAGTTTTTTGTTAAAGTCTCATAAGTTGCTTTATCCAATGAATCTGATTTGGAAAAATTTTCTTTTGCCTTTTTTTTAATTGTTATTTTTTGTTATTTATATGAATTAAAGGTCATTTTCATCCTTAAAAATACCCCCAAAAAATCCACATATCTTTATATTTTGGTCCTCTGAAAATATCTGTGACACTCTACTTGAGTAGAGTTTTTACCAAATACTTTTTTACTCTTAATTACCTAGATGGCTACTTTTTACTTTTACTTCAGTAAAAGTAAAAAGTACTTTTTTCCTTTTTTTACTTTGCAGTAGTGCTGCTCTTTTGGGTACACTGCCCACCTTTGGTAATATTGTATAGTTTAATTCATGCTTTATTGTCTGCAGGATTGTCTCAAACTTCGGACAAGTCAAGCCTTTAATGTTGGTAAATAGTGTTTATTCAGCTTTTATGGAGACCCTGTATCTCCATTGCACCAACATGCCAGGTCTCTAACAGTGAGCTATGGAGGATTTGCTGAAGTTGGGCTTTGTGCCCCATCAAATTTATATGACCTTTGTGAAAAACTACTACTAAATATGCACTCTAAATAGCAGATTTTGTTAAAAAGTGCTATTCCAGTTTTTACCCACTGATTAATTGAAAGGCTGCATTTTTTCCACATCTCCATGTTTATCTGAACTATATCCTTCTTTGCGACAGGATCCAGTCAGTTTCGCTGTTTCTGTAGGATTTGCACTGACTGAGCCTGTTGCTAAGATACCTCAAGGCGATGGCCATATTTGGAGGGACATGATGGATTTTTGAAGTAAATAGGGGAGGGGTGATGGCAATAACTTTTACAATATTCTATGGTTTTATTTTCCTAGCTTAAGTTTAAGGGTTTTTTTTCTTTTCTTTTCTTTCTGGAATATAAAGCCACATTTTGTTGTCCTGTTACATGTGAGGCAGTGAGAATGAATATGTTTCAGAAAAATATTGTTAGGCTTTTAAGACAATTCCCTAAATATTGTAGAAACATTTACATAATTCACAGAACTGTAAAAAAAAAAAAAATTGAATTTCTTCCTTTTCAAATTCATAAGATCACATTAATATTTTCATGCTTAGGTCATACATATACTGTAGGATATCTGTTGTTTATTTCATATAAAAAAGTAAATGTGAACTCAATGTGTTACACGTGTTACAATCTAAGTGGAAACAGATAAACACCTTCAGCTGGTTTTTGTCTGCAGAACCTCAAAAAAAAGAGAAAAAATATTAACTAAAGTGTGCTCGCTTTAGAGTTTATTCCCCAAATAAAATAATTTTTATTTAACTTAAGCACTGTGCCATTTCAACTAATAATGTAAATTATGAAAAAAAAAATATTACTAACACCAAGTAGTGGTGGCAGCATCAACATGCAGTGTGCAGTGTGTCATTATTCCATATTTATCAGTGTGTCAGATTTCTTCCTCTACTTTTACATTGTCTGTCGGTGCATCTCAGGTGTGGACCAAAGCAGGCTGAGCCAAGCTTTATGTGTGACTTTAAGGTTTATGTGAAATATTAGCAAAATTTAGCATTCATCTTTAAGTGTATTGCAAAATTAGTTATGTGTGTGTGTGTTTTTATTATCACTTTACAATTCCTGATAGAATTAAAAAGGTTTATTAGAACAATAAAAATTTATATTTTCAGTTTATGCATTCCTTGGAAATTGTAAACACGAGTTAGTCAATGACATTTTGCACATGTGAGGGTGTTTTATGCTATTCAACTGGAAAATGTGTATTTAAAACATTCCTAAGTCTGCAATGCTGTATAAAAAAAAAGATTTTTAATGTTTGTGCTTTTTTTGTCTCACTTAAATATTTTAGATCATCAGAGAAGTTTGATTATCAGACAAGAAAAGTAATAAAAAAAAAATCAAAGCAATGATTTCACTGCTTTGAAAAGTGAAAGAAAGGGAAAGACGACTAGCCGTGCCTCTGGCCTCATGGGGAAAAAAGTAATTGCCCTCTAAACCTAACAACTGCTAGTGAGCTTTTGTACCAAGTCTTTTACATTGCTGCAGAGAAATAATTTTTTGCAGACATGTTTTAATTTAGCTACATTAGAAAACCTTTTAAGATCAGAACATCTGGGTTTAATGTGAGATCGTTCTCCCTACTTCATGTTGCCAGACAGCTTCTATTTGTGTGATTTCTTGATTCTCCAGGTCTGACCCACTGAAACTAGACTCAGCTTTCACACAAATGTGGTAAATTGCAGTTAATTCATGATTGAAAAAGTAGGGTGGTAAATACTTCCTTGCATGTGGCTACGATGGTTTGGTGAGCCTTTTTTATTTTAGAAAAATAAAAACTGCATTTTCTCTGGTTATTTTTGTGTGGTGTTGAAGTTGTTTGACGATCGGAAACAAAGTTGGGCGAAAAATAATAAGAATAAATAAAAAATCTGTAAGGGTGAAAATACTTTTTACAGCACTCTAGCTCCAGTGTTTCAGTCAAGACGGCAGCTTTTCTATTGTTTTAATAATCCTGAAAGACATTTTCATACATGTCCGGTTTTTGTATGAACGGTCTCCACTGTTAACCCTAATAAATCAGTTGTTTAAAACTCTGCTCTTGATGCCCTTTCTGTTTCATAAACCCCATCGTTCACGAGCGGCGTCGGGATTTTGCCCCTCCTCGCGTCTTGCGCCATCAGGGACGAATGAAAGCGTGTTGTCGCTCCGTGCGTTCGCCCGGCTCGCCAAATGACACCGGGACGCGTGAGAAATGCCATCGGATCGAGGCCCAGCGCCCGAGCTTCTCGGCATTGGGCGACTCTGTCCAATTTTTCATGACAATTAGAAGACTGGGGAACAAGTTTGGAAATGTCAGCAGCTTAAGTGTGTGAGCGCCTAATGAAGCGAGGCCCCCACGTTCCAGGCGAGCACTCAGAGCTGCATGCAGCCTCATACACATCAGCAAATCATTGGGCCAATAAATTAGACCGGCAGCAGTGGCAAACACACAACTTTTTTTTTTTTTTTTTTGTCTTTCCTGTCCTTTTGTCGAGTAGCACACAAGGTCTTTGGACATGACAAGGTGTCCCCTTGAGACAAAGCTGCGGATGCCCTGACCAGGGGTCTGTTTGTCATTATTATATTCCATCTCCCCTCCTGTTTCCCCCCTCTGGCCCGCTGACCCTCCTCCTCTGCCGGCGCAGGGTTTGCTCCATGACTGTTTAGAGATACAAAAAAAACAACTTGTGTCTCTCTCCAGAGGGCCGGGAAGAGGATCGGGTCAAAGAATGTAGAGCAACAGAAACGTCAGCCGTTGTGAATAACAAACCGTAAGGTTGCCTATTGCGGCGCTCCGCTGTGTAGAAATGTCAGTGCTGCTGCAGAGGTGTGAAGGTCGGCTCTGATGGCCACAAGTCGCAGGAAATTTCCATCCTAGATTACTTCTCAGAAGGAAGGAACAAAACCTTCCATTTGTAAGCAAACCGTAGAATGCTGAGGTAAAGTACATCTCTGTAAAAAAAAAAAAATTAGGAGACCACTTAGAACGATCAGTTTATCTGATTCATGCCTTATAGGTGCATGTTTGAGTAAAATGAACATTGCTCTTTTATTCTATGAACTACTGACGACATGTCTCTGAAATTCCAACGAAAAATTTTGTATTTATTTGCAAAAAATGAGAAATGGTCAAAATAATGAAAAAGATGCAGTGCTTTCAGACCTCAAATAATGCAAAAACAAAAAAACAAGTTCATATTGATTTAGAAACAACAATACTGATGTTTTAACTCAGGAAGAGTTCAGAGATCAATACTTGGTAGAAAAACCAGGATGATTTCAGTGGGGTTCAGTCCATTGGGATCTGAAGACTGAGATAATTATCTAAGTTTTTCAATGAAAACAAATAGATATTTTTTGCCAAAACACCCAGCTCTATTAATGTGTATTTGTTCTTTTTTTTTGTATATGTGAACCATAAGTCTGTTCAATCAATCTACAATATATGATAAAAAAAAAAAAAAAAACTGGTGATCAAAATTCAAATATGTAGACTACTTGCAAATCACTATTTAGTGGAAAACTCGTATCGCACGTGACTGAACACAACAAGAATTATGACGGTGGTGGCAGCATGATTCTGTGTGGAGGGTCTTTTTTTTTCTTCAATAACTTTTAGTTAATGTGCAAAAATATTGATCAGTCCTGGAAGAAACCTGTGGGAGGCAAAGACGTGAGACTGAGGTCTGTCAAAATCAATCCTAGGAAACTACGTTGAGTTTGTGGTTGTAAAGTGACAAACTATGAACAAGTGCTTTAGTGGGCACTGTTGCAAGATTTAATTTACCTCCAAAAATGACAAAAGCACAGCCGAGTGAGATCAGTGGCTGAAACAAAGTGTGTATCTTTCGAGGAGAGAGGGAGTCTCTTCCTCGCCTCTTGACGAGGACTGGAATTAAAATGTAACAACATTTACTAACCATGACCGACAGGTCTCAGTTTACTGTCGTCTCCCGTTTGAAGAAGTTCCCACACTGGGAGAAGGTGTCTGTAATTGGTTATCACTCTTCATAAAAGCATTGCGCCTGCCAAGCTCTCACAACACGCCGTCTAAAGAAGCAGAGAGAATGCAGAGACCGGCGTCTGGATGTTGATTATCAGCTCCTTCCCCTGACCTTTAGATCTGTGTGAATCTGAGCTCCACTGTTTACAAAAGGAGGTGGTGGAGGGTTTGACCTGATGAATCTGAAGTGATCTTACACAAGCGAAGAGCTGGAGACAAGTGGAAGAGGAAAGAATGCGGTCCCAGAGGGCTCAGAGAGCACCGGCATCCATCAGCAGAAGAAATTGAAGGGGATGTTTCAGAGCGGCAGAGATTAGATAGAGCTGCAGAGTTGAGAAAGTAAGGGTTGCCAAACGCAATGCTTTCCTTGCAGGAGTGACATCAGGCAAACAGAGGACAGTAAAAGCAGGGCGACGTCTGCATGCACACAGAAAGCATTTCTGTAGTCAGTGAGCAGCCGACAGAGTTTGGAAAGGGAGATTGTGGCGGGACTCGGTCATTTGCTCAGTCAATATTCATCCTGAGATAATGTTGCTGATCAGCACCTTGTTTGATCTGGTTGCTTATCATAATTGCAAAGAAGATTGTTGCAAAGTGCCATTTATCGTGTCACACGTGCAATTGCAGTCATGTGAAAACAGTGTAACCCCTCTTGTGTTTTTCCAACATATTTGGACGTTCAATGTCAAATAGCACTACAGTGAAAATCAAACATTGTAAACAAACCACAAAAAAGACCTTTTTAAAAATTTTCTGTAAAAATGTTAATAAAGAATTTTCAATTTCTGTTGAGGAAACCCCAGTCCTTATTCTTACTCAAAATGGCTGAAATGACAGACAGGCGGGTAACATCAGAGGCGCGTAATGAGAACATCATTGGTTAGCGTGCTACTGACTGTTGACGTAATGGTAAGTCTGGTAAAGGAATTAAAGGAGGTCTTTACAAGATTTTGAAATCTGTATGGAACATAATTAAGGTAGAGAGCTTTCAAAACATCTGCCCAGACACACGGGCCAGGCCATGAAAGCAAGTTTACCCTAAAAGCAGAACCACAGGATGCTAAGAGAAGTCTCAACACCCCTGTTGGAACCTGCAGCAGGCCGAATGTACAGGCATGTGAAAATCTTCTTTGGACAGATGTGTCTCAAATTACATTGTGTGGACACCAGAACAGAGGACTTGTGTGCCATAAACTAATCATTAAAGAATCAAACTTTACACCCACTGTGAAGTACGGAGTGTGGCTTTGCTGCAGCAGGACCTGGCTAGTTTATCACCTGTGAATCCACCTTGAATTAAACCATGTGTCAGAGGATGGCGGAGGAAAATATGAGACCAACTGGAAAGACTTCAAGCGTAAACAGAACTAAACTCTACAACGTGACAATGACCCCAAATATACCAGCACACCCATCAAGAACTTTCTAAGAAAAAGGAAATGGAAAGTCCTGGGTGTAGTCGCGGGATGACTGGAGACGGGTAAGATTTTTTTTTAAACTTTTTTATAACTGTACATTCTTATGACTGGTTTGGTTACCAAAATGCAGAAAATTTACAATAGCCTCCTTAACGAAAATGCTATTGTCGTCGCATATTATTGTTATACTGTTGATCTGGTAAGTATTTATTCCAAAGCCACAACTCCCTCAGTTACTAAGAGTAAAAAACTGAAACAGAAATAAGAAAACAGCATTTATGTTCAGACCACAAATGGTTACACATCTTTTATTGTCCCTCCACTGGTCATCAGTACATTTTGAACCTTGACCCCTAACCTTTGAAACCTTGCATGGTGAAGCTCCCACTTTACGTCCAGTGTCCAGCAAAGCCTCATTTTCAAGACAGCAGATGACTCATCTTTTGAAGCTACAGTGTTATATACAACGCTTTAACTATTTCCATTTGTTGTCTAGACACTGTTGATGGATTACCAAGCAGCAAAATATGTTTTTTTAGAGCAGGGTTTTAGCTAAACATGGGTCTTACAGCTGTTATTTACTTTACTCTGTGTGTAGTTTATGCATTGTACTTGTATTACACTGTGCGCTGCCCTTAATTCCATGTTTGTCGAGGACAGAATTTTCAGTCAAAGATTAGTCATGACTGTCTGGTTCCAGTCTGAAAAGAAAGACAAACACCATGTGAGTGAAGGAACTGATGCAAATGAAATACCAGAACGGAGAGGAAAAAGGGTTAGAAAAAAAAAGGGACTTTCACTGCACAGGGAGACATAACAACCCCTTCCATCCATCATCCGTGTCTTTGTCCTGACCACTGAGTAGGGGAGGTAATGAAAGTAATTTAACGTACATCTATAATTAATATGCTCTCTTTGGGCGGCGTGCTTTGGACGAACGGGTGATGGAGTGTGTTTATTATGAGTGTGTGAGGGAGCTGGCATGACGGGGCACCGGGCCGTCGACGGGGTAATTCAGCAAGCATCATTCCTGCAGCGCCGAGGTCAGATTGGTGCAGCCATGTAGGGCACCATTGCGTGCGCTCCTCTAGGGGCCGCATGGAAAGTGGGTTTCTGTTCTTTCTCAGTTTTTTTTTTTTCCCCTCCTCCTCTCTGAGTCTTCTGAAGAGGCACGGCACGTACCAGTGCCCCGGGCCAATGTTCTGCTTCTATGTGTCCCTCGCTTTCTCACTTTCTTCCTCTCCTTTCTCTTACCTTGCGGTCCATGGCTCCCTCCCAGCTCACACGTATTCCCCCGGTTGGTTTGGCAAACCTCATCTCTGGCTGTCTGTCTGACTCCGCCACCTTTCTCTTTATGTCTCCTAATATTCCCCGCCCCCCTCCCTGGCTCCACGAAAACCCTGAGAGTGCACTTCAGGAATTTCTTTTCGTTTTTGAAAAAGAGCAGGAGCCTTTGCGCAAACACAGTTCAAACCGGAGTGCCCTCAGTGCTGTCTCCTTTTGAAACTCCCTGCTCTTTGAATACCATCCGTTTGAAGAGAATGCCCTCTGCATTTCATTTTTACACAGCCAGTCAAGTGTGCTCTCAGGCTTTTCCTGAACTCATAAGCATGCACACACACACACAATCACATTAGGCTCACACATGAGCAAATTCCGCCATATTTGCATTCACACACTTAGAACGTCGGCTTATACTGGTGCAAAGTGGAGTTCTCTTTCACTTTTAAGCTCCTTCATTTGGTTTCTCTGTTCTCCCTCTAAGGCTGTGAGCTGGTCGCCATCCAGCGAGGGTCTAATTCAGGTTAAACTGCCTCTGTGCAGGTTTCATCATCTTGTTTTTGCTTTTACTAAAGCATTTATCTGGCTTAAATCTTATGACTTTCTGTCAACAATGACTTTCTTCTTGCCACTCATCCATAAAAGCCAAAAGCAGTTCCCTCCTACTACTTGTCTTATAGACAGTTTCTCTCACCTGAGCTTTGGATGTTTGCAGCTCCTTTCAAACAGCATGAGCCTCTTCACTTCTTGAAGTTTAGGTGGACGGCAATGTCTTGATAAGTTTGCGTTTGTGTCGGACCCTTTGTATTTACAGCAGATTAACAGAGTACTGTGAAATGTTCAAGCTTGGGATCTACTTTTATTAGCTAGCCCTACTTTAAACGTCTCCATATTTTTACTCCTGACCCAGCCTGGCCACTGCCTTCCAGCAAAAACAATAAGAAGTTGTGAACGGTGACGTCAGTTTTTGCAATCGTAGCCTCCCCGTAATTTGACAATAGAAGTGAAGGAAGTGAACCAAGCCGTTCAGTCCGTGTCGGCGACGCTTCCAAACATTTAGTTAACATTAACAGCTATCGCCACTTCTCTCTTAGCATAGGAAGGTGGTTATTTACAGGCAATTTCTGGTAAGCTTCATAGTGTCACGCTGGCACGTTACATATGTCACGAACAAACGTCAGCGATTGGGTAAAATTTAAATCTTCAACAGAGCCCACGCCTCCAGCAAGTTCATATTTCTCAATGGCTGAGGGTCCAGAAATTCTGTTCGAATCAAAGCGAAGAAGAAGGGGCAGGTTTTTACCAGGCTACAACATACCTGCTTCATGCCTGTCTGTTCACTAATGTTCTCCAACAAACCTCTGAAGGTTCCACATCTTTGTTGTTTTTTCTTTTTTGTAACATTACATTAAATGCAGGTGGATTCAGTTTATCACTTAGGGAACTCCAGAAAGTTATTGATTAAAGAGCAAAAGTCCACAATTTAGTTAAATTCATGCCACAGACCTGTATAAAAATTTGGAAATCCACATATGATTGCTCTTGCACTTATGCACAACTTGTTCTATTCCCTAAAACTGTGATCGTAATATTACATAGCACTGCTGCAGCCTTTGTTTGTACGACGATGTAGTCATGTTCTTATGCAAACAAGACAGAAATCACTGAGTTAATTAGCTTCAGCAATATGTCACTTTCCTTGTGCGCGTTAGAAGAATAACAGCTTGTTTTTAGCTGACATAAGTAGCTGAATTAGAGCAGGAATTATCATTTAAGGAATAATAATAGTAACAATGTCTGTGAACATTTATTAATACTTTTTCATTGCTTAAGACTATATAGAATAAAATTGAAAGTAAACTAATTTTCACTTAAGTCTTCAAAGCCATGCTGGACATGTTGACCAGCTCAATTTCAGCAAACAGAAACTAATTTTTAGCCTGAGGCAGCGTGATTGGTAGCATCCCTTCTTCTTCACTGCATGTGTTTAATTCTTCGACAGCAGATGTGCAAGCGAGGTCACCAAGTGTGTGGACTCACGTGTGACTTTTAATGGGCAGCATATGGAGTCCGTAAGTGATGAGTGGGACTCGGCTGGTGACAGGTGCTGAGTCATCTGTTGCACTGACCCCTGCCTCGCAACGGACCAAATCGGAGGACACCTTCATTCTGGAGGCCCCGACCCGAACAGACTCCCTCGTCAACACAAAGCCGCCTCGGTGACGGTTTTACAGCACGCTCACAGCTGGGACTGTGACTCTCCGAACATGCTGAAAAAAGCGCTTGTTGTTGCACAAGTGGTGTTTTCATTGTTAGTTGTTCTTTTGCGGCGTTCCGGGGTTTGCAGCGAGACGCGAAGTTCCTCCGGAACTTCAACTCGTTTTATGATTTTTAGCTCATGTTACAAAGCAGGCGATAAAACCTGCTTAATGAACTTCAGAGTTATGAACTGAATCTTGCTGAATGTGTGACAATACTCAGAGTGAAGGTTGGCAAAAGGGAGGCCGGTTGGAGAGTCTTGTCAAGTGTAAATCAAACAACAAATCAATATTTTAAAGACATGAAGGTGCCACTGAAAACTTTAATGCCCTCTGTGCACGGTTATTGATGTATAAAGACGTGTTGAACACATGGCTTCTAAATCAGTAACAGTGCTATTGTGTGTACATAGTCTTTTGTATAGACCCTCATTTACTCTGATAACCCACAGTCTTCAGATGTGTTAAGCTGTTGGAGACGTACTCCAAAATGCACACTGAAGATGACATAAAAACTACTAAATTAAATGTAGCTGTAATAAAACACATGCCACAATTTTCACATTTTTATCTGCAAAATGTATTTTCCTTCCACTTTACAACTATGCACTACTGCTTTGTTGGCCTGTCATGTGAAATCCGAGAATGAAAATGTTGAAATGACTTGTTGTAATGTGACAAATAAAAATACTTCTCCTGGATTCGGGCTGCACAGTGCCACAGTTGATAGAACTGTTGCTTTGCAGCAAGAAGGGCCTGGGTTCGATTCCCGGCCCGGGGTCTTTCTGCACGGAGTTTGCATGTTCTCCCTGTGGTTCTCTCCAGGTACTCCGACTTCCTCCCACAGACATGACTGTCAGGTTAATTGGTCTCTCCAAATTCTCCCCAGGTGTGAGTGTGTGTGTGTGCACGGTTGTGTGTCCTGTCTGTCTCTGTGTTGCCCTGCGACAGACTGGCGACCTGTCCAGGTTGACCCCGCCTCTCGCCCGAAATATTACCTGGAGAGCGGCACCAGCACCCCTCTGGGAATAAGGGTGTTAAAAAATGGATGGATGCTCCTGGATTCAATAATCCAAAGTGTTTTTTTTTTACATAGCATCAAAATTTTTTTTAAAGTTGGGATACATTCCTATGGTCCTACAACAAACCTCAACAGGTTGCTAAACTGTGCATCTATTCAATTCAAGGGGACAGAGCATAAGCACAAAATCCATCAAAATACACCGATCCAGCAGCACTTTCTATGTTAAAGAAAACATTCGGAGTTAATAGAACCAGGAGTTCCTTGGCTTCATCTAGAAGAGAAATACAGCTGAACAGTTTAGCTTTGATTTAGTTAAATTGCTCATTTTAGCTTAGATGCTATCATTAGCATGAGGGTTATCACTAGCATGTTGACCTTCAGTAATGTACTGCTTCAAGCATGGAAACAACAGTGAAAGGTAGAATTAGCCAAAAAAAATAAAATAAATAAGTTTGGCTAAAATGAAGTTTATAGTGTGTGGGCTACCACTGCTACGTTGATACACATTTATTTACTCTTTTCGGCACGTCAAACTTACATTTACATACAAATTAGCTAAAATGCTAATGTTAGCTTAAATGACTCCACCAAGCTGCTTCCATATCAATCAACAAACACAGTAAAATTATCATTCGTACGTTTCTTAAAAATCCATTTATCTGTTATTTCAGTCAATGTGTATTTTCTGCTCAAGATTATTTTGTAAAGTTTTTAGGTCATGATCTTCCAACACTTGCCTCCCACTGCCCCAGTGTTTCATTTTATTTAAAATAAGTGGAGGCAGTTTGGAGCCCAGAAGATGTGGTTAGACTCTATGGCAACGGGCGCCTGCAATAAGGTTGCATGGGAGGTGTTTAATTAGTGGGCCACAGCCATCTCTGCGGTGGAACTTTTCATTACCGCAATATGTCACAGGGTGCATCAGCTACGCACGCGCACACATATTCATACAGGCATGTACAGACATGAAAATACATCAGATCTGCTCAGTGGGAGCGCACCACGATGGGGAAAATACAGAATTTATGAGGAGTTTTTGTGTCTGTGAAATTGAGAATAAGACAAACAGAAAGTCAATATGGGCACAAAGGGAACAGAAGAAATCAGCGGGACGGAGGTGGCAAAAAAAGGGATGAAGGAACCGAGCGAGAGGTACATCGAAAGGACAAAGTGAAAGCAGCAGAGCCAAAAAGATGGCCACCGTGGCGAGGCTCTGCTCCGCGCCGACCGTCCGTCATCCAGCAGACCATTTCTCTCATTACTAGTTTGCTTTTTTAGGTGCTTCGCCAGCTCGTTTCTGGGTCACTTTGGCTAGTGGAAATGAGTGGCATCTGTTCAGGCCTGACTGTATGTGCACCACCGAGCCAGTTGGATGTATCACTTAACTGGAGGCGTGGGGCGCCAGGGCAGGTTACTCCAGCCAACCCTGTCAATGGTTACACTGCTACACATACATGCTAGCGCACCATTAACAGGGGGTGGGGGGGGGCTGCATGGCATTCAAATGGTATCTAAAAGCTCCGCCGTTGGATCTTTTGTGTAATTTCTGTGCAGCTGATCAAACCCATTAAACTAAGTGAGAAATTTGATGGCGTGCAAATTTGGGTGGATTTGTCACGATCTCTCGTTTGTCTGGGAGGTAAGCTCAAGGTTAGCTTTGGGTCGTCACATCAGACGCCCCAGCTTGATTTGGCTTTTGCTGCAATTGTTTTGATGGGCATGGCACCACAGCTAGCCACAGGTGTTACCCAGCAGGTGCACATGTCCTCGCAAAGATGATCATATTCGTCACATCGTGTTATGTTACCACCACAAACATGAGTTTAGTAATGCGTTCTAGTGGGATTTTATGTGGGTGAACGACCAACATGGTTGTAAGCAGTTCAACTCATCATGGAAACAACACGGGAAAACTGCAAGTAAGCCAAGATGTGGACATCCTTCTGAATGGACAAGGAAGAGCTTTCTAGCTCTCGAGGAGCTCCACAGATCTACAGCTCAGGTAGGAAAATCTCTTGTTGAAGCAAAACCATGAGATGTTCGTTTTGCAGTTTACCAAAGAGCATAAACACACATCAAACACCTAAAAGGGTGTCCTCTGTTCACTACTTTATTACAGAAAACTACATCCCACTCTACCCTAAATGGTAACACACGGCGATGGCAATATCATGGTATGAGGAGGCTTATCTTCAGCAGGAACAGAGAAGCTGGTTGGAGTTAGAGGTAAGATGGGTGGAGCTAAATGCAGGGCAATCCAGAAAGAAGACATTTGAGAATCTACAAAGCACATAGAACTGAGGAGGAAAGTTCACCTTCTAGCAGGACAACAACTACACACACAGCCAGAGTAAAAGATTAAAGTATGTGTCAAAGTCCAGGACTAAATTTAGCTAAGAATCTGCTGCAAGACTAAAAAAACGATGAGTTCCATTCAGTCCTTCTGACCTTGAGTTATTTTGTGAAAATAATGGGCAACATGTATAAAATTGAGAGAGAAGTATCTCAAAGATCACAAAGGACTGGCATCTGTAGAGGTTGCAAACTGTGGTTCTATTACAGAGGTCGGCGACCTTTCAACTCCAAGCACCACTTTGACCTCTGTTGCTACAAAATAAAATATGAACCAAATTCAATGTTTTATTTTGAAAGTCAAACTAAGATATAGTTCTATTTTTAAATTGCACAACAAAAGTGATAAGCTAACTTTTACAAAGGTAAAAAAAAAAGAAACCTCTTTATTTTGAATACTGGTGCCAGCTGAGTGAATTTTTTCCATAAATGCAATAATTAAAGATAGTTAACCCACCTAGAAATATAGATGGGATAGTTCATAGTTTCCAGCCATAAAAAAATAAATAATTTACCTCTAAAAGCCTTGCACCATTGTCAATATGTTATGCAAATGTTGTCTAACACAACATCTGCATAAAATAATTCCTGAAACCACTTTATAATGAAACAACATTTCTCTCTTGGTTTTGGAAGAGTCACAGTGAAGGGGCCAAAGAGTGACATGTGGCTCTGAGGCTCCATGTTTCAGATCCCCGTTCCATAAAGTGCTGACACTTCGAAAAGAGGTATGCATACTTTTGCAATGTACTCTCGGTTTTTAAATACTATAAACTCCATACCAATATTTTTTCTCCCGAACACTACTGGGAAATGGAGCTGCAGCCTCGGTGATGGCCACCATTTAACACACTTAGCAGACATCTGAGGGTGTGTGTTGAGAGATAGAAAGTGAATACACCGGTTTAAATGGGAGCCATTTCCTTATCTGTACATCTAATTTCCAAGCTCACTAAAAGTGTGGCTGCATCATTAACAGGGCCGTTACCTTTTTCCCTGCGTCTTTGTGCTAAACTGTTTTCCGCATCGTGTGTGGCCCACATTGGAGCGGGTGATTGATTACATTTTTATAAGAGCAATGTAGAACCTGAACCAGTAATTGGCACAACTCTTTGTGGGGGTGGGAGGTTGGGGGGGAGGGAGTCCACCCCCTCTGCTCTTCAGTGTGTTTGATCTATGGTCCTGGTTGCTCATAAGGTTGATGACTTAAAGAAAGCAATTTTAAAACTGTTGCCGGCGACCTAAAATTGTAAAATCAGGAGGGAAATTTCAGCCAGCAGAGGTCAGTGTTGCTCCACTGATGGCGTCAGAGCTAAGCTGGCTTCTCTCTCTCTCCTGCTGTCAGTCATCCCAGCTTCATTTTCTCCTTTTAGTTTCTCATTCGGTTCTCTCACTCCCACTTTCCTCCCCATTCATCTTACTCCGCGCATCATGCTGTTGGAGTATCGAGAGCATTATATGATAATCGCAGTATGGCGTACACATCTCCTGGCCTCGAACGCGGGGTACAGGCTCACGGGGAACAGCTGTGTGCTGTAATTGCATTTGACTCCACTTAATCTAATAGTTTTTTTTTTGGGAGGAGGTGGTGGGGGGGACAATGGGACATAAAAGGCGTGTTTAAAATCAGGAAAACCCAGTGAGCAGCCTCATAATGGAGCGTGAGAGACATTAAGAGGATATCGACTCAGATTAAGACGAGAGCACACAAACTCAAACGGGGGGCAGGGATTCAAATTCCTCCATCAAAAGGGAAGCGCCCGCATCCTTTCATCGACCGGGCCGGTGTGTTGGTGTCAACGTTTAGACTTGATTACCGCTGACACGCAGAGCTCGGACTGAAACACAAGGCTGGTAATGGCCGCAACGTATTGTGCATATCAAATATAGCATGAATCCTACCGGAGTAATTAATATCGCACTGTGGTGATGAGTTTCCGGGCATAAACGGCCCAATCGGATTTGCATGGCTTGCACTGCGGTAATTAAGATGGAGCATAGGGGGTAGGAGAAGGAAAAAATAAACGTTTCGGTGAATTCTCCTCTCTGTGTACCTCTTCGTCTCCCTCCGAGTCACGGTCCTCTTGAAGACTCTGCCCAGAAAATATGGTGTTGACGTTTTGCTTTTTTTCGCACCGAGAAAACATGAGGTGGGGGGTAATTTCGCAGCTCCCAACACAGGCCACGCCGAGTTACTTCTCACTGTCGTACTTTAGTCTTCCTTTAGAGGGGAAACGAGGCCTTTGGCTTCACACGTCCTGGTTTTTAGTTGTGTTCAGAACCTGTGGCATGCTGCGCCACCCCCTCTACAGGAGAGCTATTTTCCTGTTTCTTTTTGGGTTTTTTTTTGTCTGGGTTGTATCTCCCATGTGCAATATAGGCCCTAAATCCCAGGGTACTTCTCAACAATCAGGAAGCCGTTTTGAGATCACTCGGTCGTCATCGGGCAGATATTGACCTTGCGATGAGTAAGCGCCACCACACCCTGCTATTTTCAGCCCATCTGGCACAGATGTGTGATCATCGGGTCACGATTTCGCTCCAGTCGTGGCGTGATGGCGGCCGAGGCATGGCTGTGTGATGGTTTCACATGGAGTAAAGCTTGAGCCGTGCGAGACCAGGCTCCTTCTGGAAGACAGAAATTCATTTGAGATGTCATGTGGAGAGAAATCCCTTTGATTTGTCTCACCTTTACACTCTGTCTAATCTAGTTAGAAAGACACCAGTAACTAGGTGCCTCATATTACATCCAGCTCATCAAAGTATGACACATAGTTGAGATAGGATTGATTTGGAGAAAACTAACAAGCATAAAAAAAAATAAAATCACGAATCACTGACTGCTCTGTAAAGAATTTGTAATCAGTGTGGAATAATTCAATCCAAGTTAGAGAAGTCTATAAAGAGTGTTCTGAATTATCATTGACCCCTTACAGATATCGTCTATGTTTTTCTTTTTTTGGTCACATTAACAGCTTTCAGATCATTGAAATAATTAAATTAAAAAGGCAGGTTTTTACTCCTGATTCCATTGATATGGGAGTGAAAGCTGCTCAAGCCTTCCTGATCCGTCCACAACAACTGCAGTGAAGTGTCACTCAATACAACTTACTGACGATGATTTTGGCCCACACTTCTTCGGGCACAGCTGCTTTAACGCAGCTATGTTGGAGGGCTTTTGAACAGCACCAGCCCACGTAAGGTTGTCCCACGTCAAACATCGACTAGGCCACTTCATAGAGGTAGAATTGCTGATGTGCTTGACGATCACTGTCTTACTGTATAAACGTTTTCAAGAGTTTTTGGCAGAGAGCAGAATTCAAGATTCCATTCCATTATGGCAAGTTGTCCAGGCCCCAGACCATGACACTGCCACCACCATGTTTGACTGCTGGTGTTGCACTTTTTCCTGAATGCAAGCCCTCCAAAAAGATTCCAGTATTCGATACGATCAAGTGTACTCCAGACCAACTGTGGCTGGTCTATCAATAAGCTTCAAAAAACATGCTAATTGTCATGTCATTTAGTGGCTAACGATTACCTAGTGTTCGTAAATCGTTCTTTTTTTTTGTTTGTTTGCCTGTCAACCTAAACTGCTGTCACAACAAAGAATTTCAGTGTAATTAAAGCTACTTGTACGCTTTTCTAACCAGATGCAGTCAGCTGAAAAGGTAAGTAAGGATTGGTGAGGTTATCAGTAACAGTGGAGGAATAAAGCCAGATGTTTGTAGAAAAGTGAATAAAGGCTGACAGACGTCAGACAGATTGTTGGAAAATGTTTGAAACACCTACTAGACGTGGCAGAGATCAGGAATGAACCATTTTAAGTGCAGCTACATAAAAAAAAACAACCTGATGTAAAATCCAGAAGTACCATGGAGGAAAACATTTCCAGTTTGAGATGCTTTCAATTTCTAAAATCAGCTAAGCTACAAGTTAGCCTGTTAGCTTACTACTACTCTCAGGATTTATTCTTGTTTGGTACAAAAAAAAATCGAATATATCTCTTTAACATTGTGGCATTTGAGTGTTACATGGTCCTCTTATACATTAATAATACTTTATAGGATTTCTTTTATTAATCAAAATAAGCGTTGACCCTTTGGTTATATATATGCACTGTTAAAAAAAAAAAAGTCCACTTCTGTGCCGGGCACCTCTGCGTGCCCCTGATGTCCTAGAGCCACAATTTGCGTGCATCATTCCCCTGATATAATCCTCCTCCAAAGCAATATTTAAAGCTCAAATAAAATATTATTCACCACCAGCGAGCGTGGTGTGTGTTTGAGTGTGTGAGCGCTTGCCTAGATTTCCCATGGCGGGTATCGTTGTGCGCCAGGAGGTGGGCCGACGCATGCTTTGTCCTTCCATCCTACCTCTCCTCCCTGCAGCTGAGATGACTGATTCAAGGATATGGTGGCTCTTCCCTCACACCATGTCATTTCCAGGCCAGAAAGCCCCGGGGGATCCTTCTCGACGTTCACAATCCACCACCTCCCCCTTACCCCTTCGGAGCCCTCCAGGCCTGTGACACGCATAACACATTGGCTCTGTCACCAACACAGCTTATTTTAGAGCAGCCTCCTTGGCTGCTGGGGTGAGGGGAGGGAACCATAACTTTATGTAAATCATATTAATAAATTTGTGGGAGTTAGATGAGGCAGGGGACGGACAGGGTTTGCACTGAGGATTTAAGCGCCAGAAGGTGAGCGGGACAGTGACAGTAAGTCAGCAGATGAAGGAGGAAGAGGAGGAGGGGAGGGATGGCTCACAGCACGGTCCAGTAACTGCGGCTACAAATACAGAGTAAAAGAGGGTCAGCATAAAAGTGACTCTCAGTAACCTGCAGGTGGAGTTTGTTATGATTCTGCAGGTGAAACGAGTAAATTGAAGCCAACAGGAGAGACGCAGCGTGATGGGGTTGGCAGCAGCCAAGGTACGCTGATGTGCTGCAAAACAGGGGAAATGTTATCATGTTTTTCTTTCCCCCTCAAACCTAAATGGAAAAATACCATTTCAGACTACACTTCTCTAATCGCACGAGTGGCGCAAGTGAGCCAGGGTAATTTCGCAACATGTTCGCATGATCCCAATTATCCGTTAATAGGGATGCTTTCAGTCAGCCATAAAGAAAGAAAAAACAAAAACAAGAAACTGAGAAAACAACAGTTTCTATTTGTTCAATCGAGCCCCCACTGCTGCCGGCTAATGGGCCTTTCCACCGAGCTCATTTTCTTTGTTTCATCTAACACCTGCTTCCCTGTCACTGAGATGGAGAGAGCATGAGAACCGTCTCTCTGCTCAGGGTCAAAATATGGCTCCAGCAGTCGCAGAGCTTTCTTTCCATTTTCCTTGATTAAGAGAAACACAGCAAGTAATTCGTATGTGTTCTTTTTTTTTTTTTTTTTTTTTTTTTTACTTTCATGTGAAGGAAAGGACAATTTAGAGACGAGGATATGAAAAAGTTAGCAGCTGCTTACTCTTAGCTGAACATCCATTATATAAGCAGTGGTGGACTTACAGGTCCTTCCATATATATTAAAAAGATATTTAGGTAAAGAGTGTGAAAAGCTTTAAAACAATATATTTTATTTAGTTTGGCTGTGATAACCCTTCAAAATTATTAGCCTTAATCAGGCTCTTAAAAGGTTTGGAACAGTGACAGGCCCACAGTACCACACATCCTCCATCATACTTTACAGTGGGCATGATATATATATATATATATATAAAGTTTATTTTGGATATTTAGGCATTTCAACAGGCTTTAAAGAACAAAAACACAAAATTACTAAGAAAACAACACACAGTCAATAACTGAAAAAACGTTGTATTTTCACCAAAATCATGCGCAGCAAATATGTTGGTCAATGCTTTTCCACATTCTTTGTTTTTTGTCAGTAAAGTGAGGAGTTCGTTAGTGAAAAACAAAACATAATCTACTAACCAACCTGTAGTATTTAGCGAACTCCCCAGGTTTATGTTTGTGACGGTTGGACACAAAATGTTTTTTACGTAGACAGCATTTAGTGGTTGCTGGGCAGATTTTGTGATGTTAAATTGCGGCTATTTGCTTCAGTTATTTAATTGTGAACTTTGGAAATTCTTTATCATGGATCCTAATAACCGTTGCACCAGTGGTCCTGCAAAACATATCTGTTAACATGGACTTTTTCCCATCCATCCATTCTTACTCAATACCCACTCATAAACCAGTGAGCAGTTAGTTGGCGGAGATTAACGTTTTTTTTTTTTTTTTTGTTTTTTTTTAAAACCCAAAATTTACAGATTATGATTGCACAATAAGGGGCGGAGCCTGATTTAAAAAAAAAAAGTCTTCTCTTTTAGTCAGGTTTCTGCATGAAGTTCTCACAACATCATTTGGTTGGATACGTTTCTTCATTTTGGTATAAGAATTATAACTCCCAAAAAGAATAACTATCAATTTATGCTGACAAAAAGTTTGTGATTTTTAACTTAAAGAAAATAAAATGTTATAGTTACTCTTCATCATTTTGACTGCTGACAGCATGAGGAATTACAATGTCCTGCTTGACCGGAAAATATTGACTTAAAAATTGTAATTATTAAAATGTTCATGCAAAGGTTTATTTAATTATTTATTCAATTATAATCACGACAATTATTCATTCTGAACTCTGCTCATTTATTGGTCACCATTACTAGTATTGGTATAACAATACAACTCAAAGAAAACGCTTAATTTTATTGTGTTGTCACCTTCTGTATATCAGTAGTTTCCATACATTCCCAAAACGCAAGTCAATTTTTTTTTATTGAATAAAATGTTGCTATCCCTCCTGCATATTTAAGCCTCTCTTGCCTCTCTTCAGTCAGTCCAATAGATAAATGCACACTCACGCTCCCAAGTGTGCGGCTGTTAATTACAGACAGCCTCTGGCGGGACTGGAGTGACGGCAGCCAGCGTGAGGAGCCGCTGGGATCCTCTCGCACCCAGAGGGTCACTGTAGCGGCTCCCTCGCAGTTTACTCACAACCACACACAAATACTGATCAGATCTGTGCGCGCCAGAGGCCTAACACGGGCACGGAGAGAAAGTGGAGCCGCCAATACAATTAATTAACCCCTGCCGCCTTCATGATGCTGATTTTTCTCTGACAAATGTAACTGGATATCTATTTTTTTTTTTTTTTTTTTAGTACCCGGATGTTTTTGGCTGCAAAAAATATAGCAACCTGTCATATTTTCTTCTTTATTTACAGAAAAGTAGCAGACACTAACTGGAGTTGAATTGCTTCTTTAGCGCATGTTATGTCGGGTTAAACTTTGTTTCTCCGTCAGAAAGCAGAGCAACAGAAGCGCGTTAAGTCTCCTAGCAGCGGCGTGCGTCGACGCAGCCCATGTGTTGATTACAAGGACCAGCACGCATACATATGTTTCCTGTCAGTCTGCACCAACTACAAGCAGGCTGGTGGTAACATGCTTTACTAATCGGTCCAACAGCAAATGCTCCCCAGGGACGTGAGCAGAACTCCGTAATTCAGCGCCATCTTGTCAGCGTGATGGCGTCAGCTGAATTAGAAACATGACAAACACCTCAGGCAGGCTCGCGCCTGAGGTGACGCAGTGTTAGCATGCTAGTAATCAGTGTGATAGTGCTGCTTTAACACTTTCGTTCGCTTTACCGTTTGTCTTCTTAAGTGTTAGATTAATAATCTATTTAGCGGTCAGGAAAACAAAACATAACAAAAAAAAAAAGAAACAAAGTGAAAAATTGAGACTTTATTGAAGTCAAAGGCAGTGACGTAGAACAGTTTTGAACAATGGAAGCTATGAATATTTGACTTATCCAACTCCTGTCCCACAGGATGAAAGAAGAAGAACAATTTTATGTGATACATTAATACAAAGCGGCATAAAATTGTAACTTGGAAGGAAGATGAAATGTACAAAATCATTACACATCTAGTCAATCCTTTGCATAACCACTTATAGTTGGATTCGCAGATTTTTGGGGTGAATCTACCAAAAGTTGACATGTTTTTTCTTAGCTCAGGCTCAGCCGGATCTACTCTAAACAGTATTCTTAGAGTCTGGCCATATAATATAAATTTAGATTGAGGTTTGAAATTTAGCAATCTAAAATATAGGTTTTCACTGTTGGGGTCACAAATCAGCAAATGTGTGCTCTTAAAATTCTCTGCAGGAGTTAAACGAAACAATAAAAATGATGCAAGTTAGACATTACAAGATATTAACGTTGTTTGTATTGTTGTAAAAGCACTGTTTTAATTTAGCGACTTAGAAGCTATTGGTTGACAGCCCACAGCTGTCCTCCATTGGAGGTCAGGGTGCCACCACAAGTCAGGTGAAGAGTCCGCACAGACGGACAGACAGGTCCTCAGTAGGTTTACTTTTTCCCCCGTTGCTCAGGATATTGTTTTTACCTAATTCTGAATTTAATCTTCTCCAAATCTTTATTCCAGACTTGTCTGGAATAAAGATGTGTGTGTAAAGTTTAGAGTTGGGGTATCCATTTTAAATCGGCTTATGAGGAACTGTGTGTGTTCGGTTGAAGACTGAAGGACGTGGGCGCGTTAGCTTAGCTTCTTTTTATGTTCCATTTCACGCAAGGCCTTTTAAAATAATCATAAGTGATGATATGTGGGAACAGAGAGAAGCTCCAGCTCTCTGTGTAAAAGCTCGGAGTCTCAGCGGCGTAAAGCTGGAGGAGCAGAGCGTTCGATCATCTTCATCCTGTCAGAGCAAAGACAAAGAGCTGCCTCCGAGCAAGAAAAGCTGGTCATAGGTGAGTCACACGTACACACAGATATAGAGGCAGAGTGATGTGGTGTAACTACCACACACACACACACGCACACACACACAAAGGTGCACCTTTAGCCGATAGTGAAGAGGCTTGCTCGCGGAGTGGCTGACTCTTGTAACCTTGTCTCGATCTTCAGGCCGCTGTTACAGCGACACAGCAGATCCCGCACTAATAACCACACACTAGCCTTACAGCATGTCACAAATACACACACACACGCTCTCATAGTGTCCCATTCTTTTGTGAACCTTTGTTGTGCCTGTGACCCCCCACCTAGGGGCTCCTGCTGTTCTGTCACACCACACCGAGATCAACCCCAGTCTCCTGCTGGGCAGCCAGGAGGTGCTGACTGGAGTTAGGGCCTTGGTTTTATTTCATGTTGCATGGGAGTAAAAACCTACAAGACTCACACAGATTATTACTTTGTAATAGTTTTTGTAATGCATATTCTTCAAGTTACCTCTTTTTTGTTTGTTTTTCTGTAGATAGTTGCCGTTTTCCAGGTGAACAAATTGTGTCTTTCCAGGTGAGAAGCATTATTCATAAAGCGGTTGCTGTACGTCATGGGGTCATCAGATGCCAGTGGGCAACAAGGATGACCATAAAAACAACTTCACCACATGAGATTATCTACTCATTTTGAGAACAAAAATGAACAACATGGCCTTCTTAGTTTTATTATAAGAACAACAGTTATTTTTAGTGTTGCTAGACACTTTATCATGTTGATTATTACCATTCTTACCATTAATATCAGGTAGAGAACATATGATAGTGTTATACCTATTTTTGTGATCAGAAATTAAAGGCAGTCAATGGCGGGTGTGCAGACATTTGTTGAGTCTTGTGAGCTTTAATATTTTTGTGAAAACCAAAAATAAACTCTAGCACTCAAATATGGATCAAATGTATTTATTTAGTTATTTTACAAAGATCTAAACCAAATCGCTTGACGTTTTCTTTTAAAGCAACCAATTTCATCCAATCAGATTTTATTCTGCTTAGTTGTTAGGAGGGCAGAGGAAGTCCATCAGCTCCATGATGGGCAGTTCTGTTTGCAAATCACAGTCAGGAATGACAGTAAAATCAACCTTAACTAGAAGGCCTTTTGAGACCATCACACCCAGATGAGCTTTTCATTGAAAAGTTAGCAGAGTCCACTCAGGAACAGAGAGGCTGCTAGCTGCCATGTTTATTAGCAGGTCAAAGGATGTACCACAAACTTTAGATATATATATTTTTTTAGAATTTAGCATCAGAGCCAAGGTTTACTACTTTGAGGAATATTTAGTATTTACTAACGTTTCAATTTGGTTCTATTTTTGTCCATATCCTCTGCTTTTACAAAAGATTTGTTTTTTTATTTTGTTGGGGTTTTTTCATGCTGTCAGTCAGTAGGAGGATGCTGGGATCTGCCGGTCCATCTGAAGGTTTGCGATGGTTGATACGAATGGAGATTCGTATCTACCTTCTTTTCCAAACTCAGGAATTGGAAATAGATCTCAAACTCGTAAAAATACAGAAAAAGGTCCTGGTTGATATTTGTATTCCTGTATGCATTAAGTTCACCTATGTATTCGAAACATATGTGTAAGGAAGCCATGTTCCTCCACAGTAGCAATTGACCTCTCCTCACTCCTTGCTTACATGGATTGGTAATTCCTGGCCAAAGAGGAGCCTTTCCAGAGCCAAGGGGACTTGCTCTCTGCACTCTCCTCCTGTTCCTGCTTTGATTTCCAATATGTCCTCACCATTACCACAGACAGATGCAGAGGAAACATTTCCTCAACTGACTTTGCTGGCAAGGCCCCAGGGTCCCCAAGGCTGATGGGGGGCAGAAACTGGAGAATAATGTAATAGAATATTTAATTGGGCTCTGATTGTGGGACACCAGGAAGTCTGTCACAGTAATGTGTCCATACCAGCTTTAAAGGGGCATTTGTTTGGTGTCTCTTGCTCCTGTTTTTAAATTTTCATCCATCTGTAGATTATGACTCAATCAAATTTGGTTCTATAAATCCACAAAATCTCTCATGAACTGTGAAAACAAAGTCAATCTGATCATTTAAAATGTAAGAATCTAACTGTTTTAAGCCATTAAACTGCATTTCCTCTTCAATTCATGTGGGTTAAAGGAAAAGAGAAAACAAGAAACCCTTTTTTTTGTTTTTGCAAAAGAATTTTTAACATCTGTGCTGGTCTCACAAATGGTCTATGGCAGGGGTTCCCAAAACTTTCTGACTTCTGACCCACAAAATAAAACAGTCAGCTAAAAATTATAAAATGACAACCCTAAGAGCAATGGCCAATGCTTTTATTTATTTTAAAGATGTTTTTTTTAATATGTCTTTGATAACACTTTTAAAATGTATATGCTTTCTCATTGCCGTTTTAGGTACTTGCAAATTTACTGGGAACTATTGGTCTATGGGGCAAAGCTCTATGGCAATACAGTTAGTGATAATTAAGGTAAAAAAAAAAATAGTTTTGACCTTGCAGCAGTCAAACCTTTCTTGTAATTGTTAAGCAGATTTTTTTATGGTTTCCACTGGTACTTGTCTTTGGTGAGGAACTCAAGTTTTTGAGGTTCGAAGACCTCCTTCCCTTCAGACTAACGTTTAGCTCCCTGTCAGATTGTCTTCTGGATTTAAATCGGGACTGTAGCTGAACCTCTCCAAAATGTTAATATCCCTTCTAGTTTTGAAGAGATGTACGATGAAAAGATTACTTCCAACTTAAATCCTTCCAAGTTATGAATAACTTTACATTTAGCTGTGTGCTACAAGCCCCGTTTTCACGGTTAGCTTAACTAACAAACTGCTTTGGGGGAAAATTATTAAGCTAGTTAACCACCATGTTAGCGTGACAACTTGAGGTTAACTTGCAGAAACATTTATAAAAGTGGAAACATTAATTTCAATTTTAAGTTTTGTAAACAGCGCCCACATGGACACATTGGTATGGGCTTAGGCGTCATCAAAACACCGACTGTTTATACAGCGGCTGGTTGTTTTCTTTGAGACACGTCAGCCATAGAGAATAGACAGACATGGACATATTGAAGTATTTAATCATGTAAATACTCCCATGACACTTTGAATAACTAAACAATAAAAGTTTTTTTTTTACCTTAGGTCTCCACACTGTGCTATCAAAAAAGAAACGCACTCTCTCGAGAAAAGGAAGTTTAGACGATTGAAGCCATGGTGAATGGAAAACTTTCAGTCTATAAAAAAATTTAGTTTTTGGATAAATTTAAACTGTTGCCGTAGCAGCACATACACCCATTCACTTCATTGTTAATGCTAATTACTAGCTACGGGATTCTAATTACTCGGAGCAGCTGTGCCATGACCTTTGTGATCTCTTGAGAATAAAGACAAATGTTCAGGTGAAGGAGCCGAATTTCCCCCACTTTCCCATCATCTGCTACCTCTGCAGAAACAGATGCCCAAAAAAACTCCCCATCTCTCAGCAAGAGTAGATACAGCCAATCATGTCTCTTCAAACTAACCCAAAGGTGTAGTCCAGCTCCTCTGTGGGTAACTGGTAATTGCCAAGTGCAACTTTGCGCACATGGTAAGACGCCAGGGGACAGAGTGATAGACTGAAGCTTGAGATGAGGGAAGACTTGAGGGGAAACGAGGGATGTTTCAGCGGAACAGACAGACGGTCCAGACTGGCACTGAGAGAGTATGGCCGAGAAAAACGTGATGACTCATGTGAGAGTCGCGGTAGGACGCTCCTGACTCTGTTGTCAGCTCGCCGTCGCTCGCTGAGTTTGGCATCCTCTCCTTCTAAATATTCTCTAAAATCTGCAGTCCTGAGTTACCGTGGTGATCCGGCGTTATGCTGCCTCAGCAGTGCGGTGTCCCAGAGTGAAGAACAATGATGCAGTTTGGAGAGTTTAAAATTTCACACCCATACTGAGGGAAAGAATGGCAAATTGGGCATTTTGGACAAGGTGCTAATTGAGGAGAAGACGCACCATCTGCTTGGGTTTTACAAGGTGAGCAATCATCCAGTGAGCTGGGGGTGGGGCTTCAAGCTAAGCATCGCCATTCTCCCCACTTGCACAAGAGGGAGCCATTCTTAAATGGGACTCCTGGTATACCTTTAATCTGCCTTAATTGTCTTTGAATGAGCAAACGAGTATTTGATGTCTGTGTGGCTGGACGACACTATAGCCTGTTTTCACTGCATGCTCTTAAAATATCAGTTGTTTTGAAAACAGATCCAATAGGAAGGAGACCAACACAGGAGTGTACTTCATTCAACTGACATCTTGAGATTTCCCAAAAGACTTCTTGTTTCGACTTAATGACTGCCATTAGTATAGCTCATGATGAATAACATTCAGTCCAGCACTTCATAAAGTAAAAACTACAACATTATTCGTTGTTCACAGATGTCGCATACAAGGCATTCTGGAACATTTGATCCCAATCAAATGGAATCAAATCCAACTGTCATGTAGTCAACAGTCAGATGTTACTAGACAACAGGAAGTAGTAGGAGGATGTAGTTTTTTTTGTTTGTTTTTTTTCTGACGATGAGCAGCAGGCTCCACCAGAACTCTCACAGCATCAAACAGTTCATAAAATGTTGTGCGTCATTCCAACATGTTGAATCCATAGCTCTTCTGTAAAATCACTGATTACAATTTCCCCAAGTATAAAAGGCTTATCACTCCAATTATAGTGAATGACCTGCATTGTGTACTGCAATTGCTGAGATGTTCTACCAAACACTTCTTGTCCTAACAATAAATAACAAAAAACCTCACCTTACCCCTAACCCTAACCCCACCCTCAACCCTACTATAAAACCTTACCTTAACCCTTAACTTAACCCTTTGTCAACACTACTATAAAACCTCACCTTAACCCTAACCCTAACCCTACCCTCAACCGTACTATAAAACCTTACCTTAACCATTAACATAACCTTATATCAACCCTACTATAAAACCTCACCTTAACCCTTAACTTAACCCTTTGTCAACACTACTATAAAACCTCACCTTAACCCTAACCCTAAACCTACCCTCAACCCTACTATAAAACCTTACCTTAACCATTAACATAACCCTAGATCAACCGTACTATAAAACTTCACCTTAACCCTAACCCTACCCTTAACCCTACTATAAAACCTTACCTTAACCTTTAACTTAACCATTTGTCAACACTACTATAAAAACTCATCTTAACACTAACCCTAACCCTACCCTCAACCCTACTATAAAACCTTACCTTAACCATTAACATAACCTTATATCAACCGTACTATAAAACCTCACCTTAACCCTTAACTTAACCCTTTGTCAACACTACTATAAAAACTCATCTTAACACTAACCCTAACCCTACCCTCAACCCTACTATAAAACCTTACCTTAACCATTAACATAACCCTATATCAACCGTACTATAAAACCTCACCTTAACCCTAAACCTACCCTCAACCATACTATAAAACCTTACCTTAACCCTTAACTTAACCCTATGTCAACACTACTACAAAATCATACCTTAACCCTAACCCTAACCCTAGCCCTACCCTCAAACCTACTATAAAACCTTACCTTAACCATTAACATAACCCTATATCAACCGTACTATAAAACCTCACCCTAACCCTAACCCAACCCTAAGCCTTAGGCCAAACGCCTATTTAAAATTTTTGAGGAAATACTATAGTTTGAATAATATTTTTTCACTTCCTCATATCCAAAAGTACGAAACCGTTAACCCTAACCCCACGCATTAGGCCAAACGCCTATTTAAAATTTTTGAGAAAATATTATACTTTTAATCTTATTTTTTTACTTTCTTGTGTCCAAAAGTACGAAACCTTTAACGCTAACCCTTTACCAAAACCTTAAAACCAAAACCCTAACCCCAACCCTAAGCCTTAGGCCAAATGCCTATTTAAAATTTTTGAGGAAATATTATACTTTTAATCTTATTTTTTTACTTTCTTGTGTCCAAAAGTACGAAACCTTTAACGCTAACCCTTTACCAAAACCCTAAACCCAAAACCCTAACCCTAACCCTAAACCCTAACCTCAACCCTAAGCCTTTGGCCAAATGCCTATTTAAAATTTTTGAGGAAATATTATACTTTGAATCTTATTTTTTCACTTCCTCGTGTCCAAAAGTACGAAACCGTTAACCCTAACCCTTTACCAAAGCCCTAAACCCAAAACCCTAACCCTAACCCTAAACCTCAACCCTAAGCCTTAGGTCAAACGCCTATTTAAAATTTTTGAGGAAATATTACACTTTGAATCTTATTTTTTCACTTTCTCATGTCCAAAAGTACGAAACCGTTAACGTTAACCCTTTACCAAAACCCTAAACCCAAAACCCTAACCCTAACCCTAAACCCTAACCTCAACCCTAAGCCTTTGGCCAAATGCCTATTTAAAATTTTTGAGGAAATACTATACTTTTAATCTTATTTTTTCACTTTCTCATGTCCAAAAGTACGAAACCGTTAACGCTAACCTTTTACCAAAACCCTAAACCCAAAACCCTAAACCTAACCCTAAACCCTAACCCCAACCCTAAGCCTTAGGCCAAATGCCTATTTAAAATTTTTGAGGAAATACTATACTNTCCAAAAGTACGAAACCATTAACCCTAACCCTTTACCAAAACCCTAAACCCAAAACCCTAACCCTAACCCTAAACCCGAACCCTAAACCCTAAGCCTTAGGCCAAATGCCTATTTAAATTTTTTGAGGAAATACTATACTTTGAATCTTATTTTTTCACTTCCTCATGTCCAAAAGTACAAAACCGTTAACCCTAACCCTAATCATCTCTGTCCTTGCCGCCTGATTGGGTCATTGAAGAGAAGGCATGTTTTTCCTAATGATTACTGATTTCTTCAACAAAATGCATTTTACGCAATTTTAACTTTATATTTTGGGCTATTTTTAAGTATTTCTCATAACTATCAAACTTCCCTTAGTTAGCAAGCAATTTTACTCAGCAAACCTAAATATATAAATAAGTAGAAGACCTGCATTTTCATTTTTTTTCAGAGGTGTAAAGCTCTCTTCAAATATGTCTTCTGCATATTTACCTATGAAAATTGTCTGAAGCAGTGATTCTTTTGTTTTTCTAATGTCTGACATGAAGAAAGGAAATCATATGATCAGCACTAGCTAGGTCAAATTTTTTAAAGCATCCACATTGCTCATAACATATTTTCCTATTTCTTTTCTGAAAGCACTGCTACCTTCTAATTCAGTGTATTTAGCTTCTATCCACATCCTCTGTGGGTCGCCTTGCAGAAGAAGAAGAAAAACAACCAAATTTGAAAAGGAAATTCTGAATAATAAACTAAACCACATCGGTGCAGTAACCCACACCCTTCATTATGATAAAATAAACAAAGTATGAGTTTCAGTCAGGTCTGAGACCTTTACACGTTAGTTCACTATGCTGTATTTTTTGATGACCTCACTGCATTTCTATATTTTGACAGCAGACATTTTGACACGGAAGAAAAGGCACAGATGTGACCAAAAAACAAAACAGTGCATTCCATTTAGCTGAGACAGGTCCTTTTTCTGTGCATGTCGCATTTATATGGTTTCCTAGGCCATTTGATGGACGTGTTGAGGGTCATTAAAATT
Organism: Girardinus metallicus; assembly: GCA_903067095.1. Lineage (NCBI taxonomy): Eukaryota > Metazoa > Chordata > Actinopteri > Cyprinodontiformes > Poeciliidae > Girardinus > Girardinus metallicus. The sequence continues at coordinate 114,055 of CAEGAE010006323.1, forward strand.
GGTTTCGCCTGCTTTATATGCAATAAAATGTTTAAAGGTCAGTCTTATAAAAAGTAACAAAATGTTGGTTCATTATTATCGTAATTTAAAAGACCAGACGATTCCTTGTTTTTTGCTTTCTTTTTTATTTTAGCTCGACAAACTCTACAATCTGTTATATGGAGTTTAGAAATGGCTCACTAATATAAGCTCCTGCCACTTAAGCTCATCCCTGCACTGAGTCGCCAGCATCACAGGAGCTGGTCAAAGCTTTGCCCATAAGTAATTACTCTTTCCTATCGAGAAACTTTGAGAAGACATGCACGCATCACTCATTCACTAAAAAAATCTCAGTGGTCTGGAATAGCACCCAGGAGGTGTTTGCAATTAATTGATAAACGCCAGGACATGATGTCCCCTCAGATAGTATGGATAGGCGGCAAGAAGAACTCACTGGTGTGTGAATCAAAGACTGAAAAATGCATTAAAAGAAAGTTGGTGAAATACCATTAACCTACCAAAGCCCTCAACCGATAGTGATGGGCAAAGGAGGGAGTTTTAAATTGCACCAAGCCCTGGAGATTATGACAAAGTCTGTAAGTCTCTACTGAAAAGCTGCAAACTCTTCTTGATTGCTTCTGACAGAGACTCATAAGGCTCCATCACCAAGACTTTGAATTGGAAAAAACATCATTAGGGATGCAGTAAATGTCTTCTGACCTCGTGATTATTGTATAAACACATACTGATTTATAATCAGACAGACAATTTTAGGAAAATATCATACTTCACACTGGTTGCTTTCTTTAATACTGTGCTCAGGCCACTATGACGACATGTGTCCAATAACAGCATTCAGTCACTTCCCAAAAGGCATCATCAATAATCCTGAGGGTTTAATTCCTTCTCTACATAGTGGATGACAAATCAGGAGACAGGGAGAAGACCACAAGCGCTTCCATCAGGCAGATGTGTGTTGTGCCCTCTAAAAATGTGAATAAAAACACATTCTTCCTCTGACAAATTAGCACACGCACAGATAGAAACACATCCTTTCCCCTCGTTACTCTGGAGATTCCCCTGGTTTTCATTAAACTCTGGCGTCAGGGGGATGCTCCTGTGCTCATGCCCCAACAGGCAGGTTGCCCACACCACATCTGGAATCTAGCTTCTACTTCAACACTGCTACCCAGGAAAGGTCTTGAGTATCAACCAAAAGCTCCACCTAACATTAAACACCTCGGCATCATTTACAACCTCATTTTAATCCACTGTAACTTTTATGTCAGGGTTTCAAACAGTCTTTAGTATTGACTCGGAACACCCTGTTGACACATTTTCAATTGGTAATAGGATTCAGGATTTCTAACGAGTTATGAGCCCCAAAAGAAGACTTTTGAGCACAGAAAGTCATTTTGTATTTAGAAAAAATTATAAATCGCCTCGTCACTGTTTACAGTTGAATATCAGTCAATAACTATAGATACATACAAAACAAAGCATTTGGTGTTTGTTTTTAGATAAAGGTATTTATGATTTCACATTATAAAATGTTATATTTTCACTTTCTTAGATCAAAATGCATGTTATTATTCAAGATAGTTGCTTTCATCTTGCTTTTAAAACCAAAATAGGGAATAATTTTACTTGAATTTAGCGCCGCACTGCTGTGAAGCATGAGAACCCTGCAGTTAGGACAGAGCTCTATGCAGCCTCAAAAGATTAAACACTCAGAAAGAGTTAGTTGCATCTTCCTCATATATGTTGGACATAATGAGTTCTATTTTGTTCTTCTAATTTATTAACTTACAGAAGTTTACACAAGAGAAATGCTTTGAAAGTGGAGTTGAAACTGAGCCGTCAACAAAAGACAAATGTTTGATGGACTACATAGCTGCTGCATAGTAGACCTAGTGAGTGCAAATTAGTGGTAAGGGTTAGCTGGGAAAGAACCCTACAAAATGATTTCTCTCATGTTTGAAGGTAGGTGTCTTGGATTCTGAATGGGTTATGTCTGCAACATCCATTGCAGATATGGTTTCCAAGAGCTGCGACCTGGAGGTCATTAATAGACACTAGCAGTGATAGAAGCTGCAAACTGAAATACAAGGTCTTCGGGGCTTGGTTATCTTTCTGGAGTCTTGAAAAAGCTGGCAGGTAGACCAGAATGCCTTTGGTTTCTGTGGTCGTAGAAGTAAAGACTTGGACATGAAGGTAATTTAGAGAAAGGCTATGGAAAATGACTTTGAAGTGGCCTCAGGGAAATTTCTGGAAAACCATTCCATGACTCAGAAAGGAAGAGCAGCAACCATGGCAGAACGGATATGGTTCGGAGGGAGACTAAAGACACACAAGGACCTTTGTTGGGTTATTGTGTTGATGGATGCAACCTCAATAAACAAGGTAGACTCTAATAACTAGGGTGAAAAAATATGGGCTAACCAGGTTGGACATAATACAAAAAGTATTTGCTTTAAATAGTTGACATCAAGTTAATCTTATTCCCAGTGTAGGTTGGATTCTGTTAGTGCTCCTGTTTGTCACCAAATCTTGTTTGTGGTATTCATTGGAAGAGATCTCATAGAGAGGAAGGATTACGGTAGTGGGACTTCAGGGTCTCATCATTTTCCAGATTCAATTGAGTTCAGCTTAGATAATTTCTTTAGCACCAATTCACAACAAATGTCGTCTTGAGGCACTTTACAAACAACATAATGTGATAACTAAGCTGTTAATGATTCAAAGCTGAGTGTGAAGAAGAGGGGAGTCAGGTTCCTTAAATCTGAGGCCATGTTCTCAGATGTAAAAGGGTTTGTAGGATCTGGGTGGGAAAAGGATATGGACTAGGGCCTCATCAACAGTAATGAAAGTGCTGCTCTGCAAAAAAAAAAATGAGAAGAAAGAGCTGAGGTAGAATCTAATGCTCTAGATTTATCTGTCCGTCTATGTTCGAACATTTACCTATGGTCATGAGATATGGAAAATGCCTGAAAAAACTATGGATACATTTGACAGAAATGTTAATAAATGTCCTTTGTCCCTTCCAATTACATTAAATTAAATTAAAATTGAGGAGTAGCCTTACATCTCCATGTAAGCTATATGAATTCAGAAACATCATGGGGAATGAAAAAATTCTTTACCAAACCAAAAATAAAAATTATAGAATGTAGCTATAACAACAATCATTTATTTTGCATCTAATTTTTAAATAAAAGTAAACATAAAATAGTTTATGAAGTTACAAAATCCATCACAGCGAGGACAGTCCTTACTGAAGCAAATGATATAAAGCTGAAATTAGAAAATAAAAGATTTAAAGACACAAGTTGTATTGTTGTACACTTTAGATTGAATAATTTACACAAAAGATCTTTCTTTTATTTTGCAGACCATTATTTTTGGAAAGAAAATACCAAATTGTTCAAATTCTAACCCTTTTCAAATATTCAAACAACATGTGACAGAGAAAGGCTGTGACAGAGGAAAGCCTATTCTGACTGCTCCACTTTGACCTTTTTTGTTAGTGAGAGACATTCCACCTTTCATTCTCAGACACTTTGTTAAGTCAACATTCTCCCTCCCCTCAGACCAGTGTTATCATAAAGTGTCACTTGCTGCTGTCAGAGACAGAGGAGATTGTTTTGTTTCTTCATGTGTGTGCCTGGGAGTTTTTCATATTCTCTCCTGTTATCTTTCCAACTGGGTTGTAAGTACTTGTGTGTCAGGGCATGCCCCAGTGTGACTGTACTACTGCATGGAAAATCTGCTTTGGTCTCACTTATGACCCAATACTGCCACTCAGTGGATTGATGTTGGAAAACAACAGCAGAAGATGGAAGCATAAAGAAGTTCTCCTCTGAGACTTCATTACATTGTTGGGACCAGCTGTTACCATATGTACCGTATTCAATATTGTATCAAGTAATCCAAGTGGAACTGCTCACACTAAGGAATAGCCTAACTGATTTCGCAGCAAAAGAGAATGACAGCTGAAAACATTCTGTCTTAGACTACTTTTCTTATTTTTGCACTCTGATTTGAATGGTTTAAAAGTGGCTCCAGCAGGTGGTTACCTCAGGTTAGCACAAAATGAAAGAAACATGATAAAAAGACCATGAAATTTTGGATAAATTAAATTTAATTATCTGACTAGTGGAGAGTTGTATCTCCTTATGTGTCACTTGTAATCTGTAAAAAGAATACTAAGATCTATTATCCAATTTAGTTATCTAATGGGCTTGAAGTGAAATTCCTTTATTTTTCCCTAGGGAACTTTTGCAGCAAATGCTTTCAATCCTACTTTCTTGGTGTTGTCAGCTTCACTTTATTTTTAAGGCATCTATATAGATCATAGATTGCGTTTTTAGGTGACTTAATGTGCAGCATTTGACTTCAAAATAAATGTTTATATAATGGTATGAAGTCTTTACTGACATTCCTTTCAACTCTAATGACAAGGTCACTTGGCTGAATGTGAATCAGATGTTATGCATGCCAAGCTATCACTACTTCTACCAGCCTCCTCAATCACTAATATCATACCACTGAAGTTTTGTGAAATTGTGGAACCTCATGCACAATCTGGAAACAGATTGTGTTCTTGATGCAGCCCAGATGACCCTCTAAGACCCTGCAGAGACTGTTGTATGTTCCAATGAGAGGGATCTCTACGATCATTAGATATTTAGCAAATTTTAGAATATAACCATGGAGCATAAAATTTCCAGACAAGAGAAAACTTTCCTTTAAGCTTTGAAGCTCACTTTTTCACCGAAAGCCATCAGTTAGTTTTCCACATTCACTAGTTGGAGAAATTTGGGACCGGCTTTAAACATGAACATATGAAGTAAACGATGAAACAACAGTGAGGTAAAAACAGAGGTAGAGAGGAACAATGTAATGAAATTGAATACAGTTTTCATCAACAAAAGTAGAGCTGAAGTTAACTGAACCAAGAGAAGAAATGTGACCTACCAAGCCCAAACCAGATTTAATGGATACATACAGTATGGAAACAGAATTGGAAAAATAAATGTTTAGAGGGGGAAGGAAGTCACAACAAGAAAAAGGATTAAGGGCAGGACAAATTTACACAAAGAGGAACTTAGTAGGAGATGAGTGGGCCAGCAAATGGAGATGATCAGTAGAATGAAAAACATACATTTAGAAAACAGGAGATAGGTAAAACAATGAAGTAGTAAAGAGACAGATCAAGAGCGCTGGGCAGTAAAGTAAAAGAGGGAAGCAGAAGAGCAGGGGAGAGGCCATAGTTTGCCTTCCTTCAATTCAGATGTGGAACAATGGCTGCCCATCAGTCTGTCAGCACATAGAGGCACAAAGGGAGAAAGAGGGTAGAAGTGACACAGCGCTAGCATCAACGTACTATTGTCAGTGCATGAGTCTCCGCTGAACAAAATCTCACTCAGTTTCCTATTAAAATATTTTAAAGCTATGAGTAAGAACATGAACCAAGGACACTACTGTGCCTTAAAGCAAGCAAACTCTATGATTATGCTGATGTGTGTGGGACACATGTGAATTCTTTGTCCTAATGTGACTGCGGCCCACATGTGCAAAACAGTATCTTGCACTCATGCAGTAGGTTTCACAGACACGCACACACAAGCGCATCCTTGCACGACCACTGAAAAATGAAATCCCTAATTATTCCCATTGCCTTCCTTCAAGCGAAAACCCTGTTTCGATTCAAAGGTTTGTTTGTTGACAGCATGCATTGAGAAACAAAGGAGAGAAATGAACATTCAGTCTGTGAGCACACTTCCCAAAAGGCCAACAAGCATATTGTTACTAATGCAATTTATCTGTCATGCACCAGTGTCAAGCATGTTCACTTGCTGTCCTTTTAATGTTTGACCTCTAAGATTGATAAAGGGGTTGTTAGTATTTAAGAATTCAAGTTGACTTATTTAATCAAATTTAGTAATAAGACTTAGAGTGAATGATAGACTTTCTAATCAGGTTAAGGAGCTGACTGACCATTTCTTCTGCTTCTCTATTGTGTCTCAAATCAAATGAAGCCAAATGTGGGACAGTGTTTTTCATAATACTTTTTTGCATGAAAACATTCATATGAATTTGTTCAGTAGTGCAACTCACACTTTTAAGAACTTTGAACAAACTGATACTGATGTTTACATAAAGAAATTAAAGTGACCAGAGCTCACCTTGATGTCATTTTTATTGGCATCAAGAGAAAACAGGAAGTAAAGAACAAAGAGACAGAAGCCAGGCAGTAAATAGAGATTGAGAACCCACCAACAGATAAGACCACACTATAAAGGAATCAACAAAAAAACAACTTAACCTCCTAATCAACTTCCAGAGTCACACCGCCAAATCACAATCCAAACAAAAGAAACCAAGGCCAGATTTACAATTTAAACAAGACACTTTTATGAGGAAATCAGATTTCACTTCATCTAAATCTCAAAGCAGCTGACAACCCAACCCATCGTAGAGCTTCTGGAGAACACACACTACCAAATAGCAAACTGGCTCCTCTCTCAGCTTTACGACATGCTTTTCAAGGGCCAAATGGAATCAGCTGTGCCCCCCTACGCTGCAGAAACCTAACAAGAACAACAAAAAACTTAGGAGAAGAATTCTCTAAATGTAGACATCGGTGCATGTAACATTTCTCATGACAAAGTGTCTGTTGTTGTTGACATGTGGATAAAATTCAGCTGTTGTCACACAAGAAAAGTTTTGTGAGGGACAATATTGGTCATCTATATCCATGTAGGTCCTCTTTAAATTTTACTGTGCCACTTTGTGCTTTGGATTTGCTAAATATTATGTGTAGAAGATACAGAGGTGTATACTTAAATGCATCAACTAGTTCAACTAGTCAGTCCAAATGCTACTTTTGGTCCCCGAGTAAAGCAATTCTTCATTTTTGCTGAGCTGTGTCCAGATGCTGCTGCAGTAAGAGTTCAGATAAGAATTAGCATAAAATATCAAGTTTCACCAGTTTTAGATCACTTGGAGCAAGAACCTAAGCTGCGGCCTATCTGTGGTGAGTTTTCATGTTTTTCTGCTTGCCCCAGGTACGTTGGCTTCCCTCTTCTCAAAAGCTATACATCACAGGTCACATGTCCATTACCTTGCTTTATGCCATCTGACTAGAGGCGGACTAGAGGTTGTCCTGCACATAAACAGACCCCTGCAACTCTTCAACGAATTAGTGGATAACTCAATTGTATGTAACTCTGTTTCAACTCAAGTTCACATTGTTTATATTCCACTTTAAGACGACTTCAGTCACGCTGATGGTAGACTATATCAAGCAAGTAGCTAAACCGCTCCTCGGAGTCTTCAGCATGCTGTCTCACATACAGGAATTTGTATTCACTGGGGGGTTCTTATTGAAGTCAGTTATCTCCTATTATCCATCCCTTGATGTTCCATGAGGGCCCCTCCTTCCTTTGCCTTTTTCTGGCTGAGAGGGTTACTCATCAATTCATCCTGGGGAGACCTTGACTCAACTCCAAACCATGAGACTTACTTCAAGAGAAGCCTTCAGCCGTTTTATTTTTACTTCCTTTTCAGTTTTTTATCTGTGTTTATACTTCCATGATCAAACAAATTAACATCAGGTAATTATACCAAACTCTACAGATCAACAATTACAAGAGGATTGGAGACAAACATTTTTATAACTTTATCAGCAGCTGAATAAATATTCTTCTTATTAGCTCTGACAAAGTAACAATTCAGATTACCAGGGTAATGCACAGAAACTATTGGTTTTTTTGACTTCAGTTCACTACATGTGAAAACATGGCTTCTATTTGACCCACTAATATCCTAAAGTTATTAGTCAGACTACATGCTAGGTTTGCACACACACACTGAGCTTATGTCTACATTCTGTATGGCTCGTGCTTTATTCGAAGACAAAGTTTATGTGGGTCTGGTTAGCAGGAGAAACAGAGAGCTGGAAAAAATAGAGGGCCATTTGTCAATGTTCTGATTTAACATACCATTCTGAAATGTACAGAGTAAAATAAAAATATGCAAATGACAAAAGAGCATAGGCCGATACGAAGATTAAGGAATGGACAAAGAGGTTTCTTGTTAAACTTATGAATGTTAGCATGATTTTAGTACTAGGAATGTGAAGAGAAAAAGTCAGAAAAAAGCACGCTATAGGTTAATTTGCCACACAATCATCCATTTGTTTTGTCGAAGTAAATCTTTAATCTGAATAATGTCTTACAGCTGTTTTTTTTTTTGCCCTTTAGTTTTGAGGTTTCAATGTATAAAGATTTACAAAAGCCACATGTAAAAAACCAACTAACAGTGTCAGAGATTCTCCAAACCACAATGTCCCCACATTCCCTCAACTTTCCTCCTCACTTGCAACGGCCCTTCTCTTTGATTTCTTATCAGCTTGTTATGTGGGCAGTTTCAGAAGCAAATGGGATATATTACAAACTCTGCACTGGCTCACCATTAAATATGCTGTTCAAAGTCCATGTTTTCTAGAAAAAAGTTTCCTTCTTTTCAAAGCATTTAATTTAGCAGCAGTCAAAGAAGTGTGAAAATTCATGCAAATTCATTGCCATGTGGATCACTGCTGAGGAAACGCTCCTTAGTTAAAAAAACATTTTGATTTCATGACAACTATGCGTCACATTCTGCCCACAAATAAAGCATAGAACTGATATGCTCTGATATAACAGCACATGTTGCTATTTCAAATTTAGAATAGAATGGCCATCCAGGTATTTTCTAAAGGCCTAACAGCTAAATTAGGCTTATGGCTTTCCCCTGTGGCCAGAGATGAGATGTCAGGTGTGATGGATGGGACAGACTTTGACAGGTATTTTTTTGTTGTTGTTGTTAGAGGGCTGCTAAAGGCTGCGTCTGACACTTTTCTGGAGCTGAATGGGAGAAGAAACTGAAACTGTACTTTTGGCCATTCTGTGTCCAACACTCTGTTCCTGATGATTGAAAACTTTGACATCGATTTCTCCTAAAGTTCTGTCAGCTTAAAGGTAAACGTGTTCTAAAGAATGAAAATGCATGCATATAAAATCATGATTATTGTTTTCTATACAGGTATTCATTGATTCCAGAACCTCAGAATAACTTGTTGATCTCATCATAACATATTAATCATATTAATAGCCGTTTTAATGTTATAATTTTGGGGACCTCTGTCTTGTGCTTTGCTTTATTTTAGAATTCATAAGTATTTGCTTCGTATGTTCAGTTCATTCCTTTAAAGATTTTATGTGGGGTTTTTCTTGGTATTTTAGCATTTATATATCTATTTCTATTCTGCTCTGAGTTGAGGTCTTTAGCTATCTTTGATAGATCTTAGTTACTGGTTTCCTGTTTCTTTCCCTGTAGCATTTGAGTTTTTGTGTGTTCTTAGGCTTGTATCTCTATTTGTTCTTGCTTCTGTTGATGTATGTATTCCCAGATCAAAACCTTTAAAAGACTGTAAAAAGGAAACAGACCCCAAGTTTGCTTTTGTCATACTGAATCCCATCAAAATAAGTTGAAGTCTGTGGATACAACCAAACAAGTTATGACAGAGGTCTTGAGGCTTTAAGCTGTATTATGTAAAATTTACTTTTTTGAGCTTTACATTATGGTATAATGTTATTCCCTCATCAAAAACATACCTGGAGTGTTGCTTTGATCCTCTCATATGTTTGAGAAATCCTTTAATCTACCATGGCAACCATTCAGCTGTGCAAAACACCTGGGTGGAAATAGCACCACCTTCAAGGCGCAGCCCTCTCCTCACAGTTTCCCCTCTTAGTTCCTTCAAACTTGCTAGCAGCAATTAGCAAAAACCTGGTGGATCTGCACATCAGCTAAACTTATCATATGAGCTATTTAGTGCAACGCTGGTAAAAATGTCTTTAAAGGGTCAACAGAGGAGCAATGTTGTAATGACTTCCTGAAAGTAGAGTTTCAGAAAGAGCAGGAGCTTTTAAAGAGACAGAGGCTTATTTTCAATCAAGTACACTGGAAAGTCAAATTTCTTTTAAGTCATAATTGATATACACAGTATTTTTATTTTTATTTTATTATGACTGAAGGTAACATAGTTACTTGACTATGTTATAAAATGGAATTTTGTGGATGGAAAACACTCAATACAGGCCCTTTAATACTTTTGTATTTTCTGGACATTTTAAAGTAATGAGATAGTTACTTGAAATTAAGCTTACCGAAGGCCACATTTATAAATATACAACTTAAAAAGATAATATGACAATAATGCAAGAGAGGGTAACTTTGATTCATTTGCTTATTTCTTCTAACGTTTCTCTTAAATCTGTCTTTTACATTGTCACAAGTAAAATCAACCTGCAGCTTTTTTTAAAAGTAAATATATTGTATTCAGTCATTGTGCCCTGGGGAGGAGGTATCACCACTCTGATAGAGATGCTGTTGGACAGGAGAGGATTTTCATGGTCACAGACCCTGTAAATGTCATTCTGCCTCTTGCGAGGAGAGAATGATAATTAGGGACCAAAAAACAGTATCAGCCCAACGATAATGTTTTCCACAGGCGAGCCGCTGCGACAACTTTCAGATTTAAATCGAATTTCTCTAATTCCTAACCCCAAAGCAGTGTCAGAAGTGGAGATTAAACTGTGAAGCTCTGCGGCTCAAACCAACATGCCCTCTTTCTATATGGTCACAAGAATATTCCAGTAACTGCATTTTGTGGAAGTGGAGACAAGAAAGGCTGGTGGTGGTGTAACTTTCCATGGAAAGCTCTTCAGGAGGAATAGTGTTTCAAAGCACGTTGAGGCTGGACAGCCTGATCCTGGTTAATGTTGGTCATAATTACATAAAGCAGGAATCTAACCGAATAGGAACCTCCGTAAGGTAACCCAGGAAAGAGCTGGCTTGGGAAGAATTTGGAAATTTTGAGGGTTGCTCATGTTTCTGTTTGTGGAGATGTCTTATTAGCAATGGGAAAAATCAAAGCTAATATTTCTTCTCCAGTCTTTTTGTCATGATAAAGTGGTTGGTGGTTTTTGTGCTTTACAAGTAGAGACTTGAAACTGTCCAGAGTATATTCTGATTCTCTATCAAAACAGATACTGTATGCTTTGGGATCACTGGTTCCATTAGACATTATGAGAATTTTTCAGTATGTACTCTGCAGGATACTGTGCTGAACAAACTATGCAAATAAAAAAATGATCATATTAATAAGGATTTATTCATTTTCATACATGTATTCATCTGGTACTGTCCTCCCTGAGTATTTGTGTGTTGTTAATGTACCTCTCTACTTTGCTTTGGATCAAACCATAGTGATAATAATCAGCGGTGCTAATGATTACTGATAATGCAGTTACAGATAGAACCACTTTTCTATCTGTTTCTTCTTTTGAAGAAGAAACAGAGAAACACACAAAGACTTTGGCAAACTTTATCCAAACAGCAGGGCTTCCCACCAAGCCTCTACTAGCACTGTGGGTATCTGCGGTCTGATGCCCTCTGGGCACAGGACTATCACTCTCCCTGTAGGGCCTGGCCGGCCCTCAGAGACTCAATGGTAGGTGCTCCTATAAGCCATTTTCAGCCATCACCTCTTCTCTGTATTATTGATGAGCACGCTGCCCTGCAGAGCTCTCTGACAGCTCCAGCACAACCCATGATTTCTGCTAGAATCCAGTACAGAAGATTAATTCCAATGACATTGCCAGACCTTCTTTTCCCACTTGATATTTATATAGACTGCTTAGCCTTATGTATGCTTAGTACAGAAAAATACAGTTTTAATATAGAGCACCCTGAAAACATGCTCATTCAATAATTTCACATTTTCAAACTGTACAACCACAAACTCGAGTGTATTTTTGGGGTGATTTTATCAATTGACCAGCACAATAAACTGCGGACCTGAGTAGTGGAAGGAGATTGATTCTTGATTTTATTTTATTTTTTTTAAATAAATAAAGTTATAAAAGAAGTGTGCCATGCATTTGTGTTCAATCCTCTCCAGCCCAATACTCTTAAATAAAATCATGTACCACTTACTGCATCCAATTATATCAACTCAGTTTAAATAGTAAGTTGAGTTGTACAGAAAAATACAACTCAAGTTGAGTTACTACGTAAATAATCTACTTAAATAGCAAGTTATTTTAGTTTAAAGCAGTTGTGACTGGACTAAAGGAGCAGCTGGGCCACCTTCCCAGATGTGGGGTGGAAAAAAAAAACCTAAAAATTATCTCCGTCCATGGTCTAAAAAAATGTATTATTAGTTTTTATTAATAGTGTGTGATTAAATTAAGTTTGCATTATTTACACAACATTTTCACCAACTGAATTTCCTTTCAAGCCATACTTCATGATCCAAGAGAGATCATTTGTTCCCTGCCTGTCTCTGACCACTGCTTTTGCTTTGTCCTTACTGGTGTGCGAGTAAAGTTTTTTTTGGTCTCCCATAATTGACCCTACTTCAAGAGAATTATATTCTGGATTTTTTCTTTGCCTGAGACCATCCTGTGCATGACTCTGGACTGTTTGAAAACCACAAATTATTGGATTGTGGATGCACTAACCTCTGCTTTCAGATGTCCTTCCTTTCCATCAGCAGATTTTGGCAGGCACGGTGTAGGCTTCTGAAATCCTGTTTAAAACTTATCAAATTAACTGTTTTATTTGAAAACTCTGTTTAATAGAAGACAACATCAAATATAAAGGTATTTATTTCTCTTGTGTGAGAATAAATAAATTGGCAGTGAGATTTAGAAAATCATGCAGGTGATGCAATCAAATGTCTGCTGGCAGTTTCATTTGTCACACAAGTTGCACATTTTTTCACTTGGGCACCTGCCCCCCACTTTGTGTGTGCATGCCACTGCCAAATGGTATTGCTGTTTACTGTTTCAACCTTTCTTAGGATTCTAAGATTTATTTTTGTTTGAATGAGATATAAATCTCATTATAACCTCATTAAAACAAGATACTGCTCCTGAATTTATTTCCAAGCTCTGGCAGTTAAATGCTTCTGAACAAAGGTGGCAAACTCTAGAAAATAATTTCTTAAGTCATGCAAAAAAAATAATATAAGTTTCAAATTGTAATATGACAAAATGGGTAAAAGATCAAGAAGTACGGAAATTTCAGCTTTTGCATTGTGCCCAGTTAGTCTGTTTTTCCTGGAAGCGACGGGTGTAACAAAAAAAAAAAAAAAAAATCACTGTGGGACACGGATGGAAACGTTGATTTGCAGCCTACCGTTTTTCCTAATTTTATTCACAAGGAATTTTAGGGTTTTGGCCAAACCCTTAGTATTATAACTTGAGCATATCCAGAAACTTTTAAGAAAAACAGAATGTTGTACTTTGATATACATGGCAAATGGCAAACAAAAACAACCAAAAATTCAACAGATTATGTTTTCTTTTATAAAGAATATATTGCCAAGGAATTGTACTGTTCTTCTGTAAAAGAAAGTTAAACTCCTTTATAAAGAAGAGTAACCTTTGGAGAAACTAACTGGCAGGGATGTTGTAAACATTACCTTTTAAAAGTCATAAATCAATGAGGGTAGACTGCTCATTTTAAATAAATACTGGATTTAGGAAAAAAGGTGGGAGTCTGGGTTGAGTGTGAGGCAAGAGGAGTCAAACTTTAGGCAGAGCATATGGTGGTAAATTGTAACTACAGCAATAAATGTTAAGGTTTAAAAGCATGCCATTGAATTCCAAAACATGTAGTAAACAGCACAGAATCTGACATTTTACTGTGCCAAGTGTCATGAAAAAAAAAGTGAATCATAGAAGTTTTAGAGAAGTTCTATGTGATAAAAATCAAGGTGGACCTTCCAAATTAGCCATTTTGGCACAGTTTGGCACAATATGTGCCATTTGAAATTTCTCAGTTTTTTTCAGTAGGTTCTGTTTCAGTCATTTATATCTTATCACAGATAAGTAATTCCATCTAATAACAATTGTTTTTGGGGGTTTCTTTGAAAAATCTTCAATGCATATATTTACTCATTCATAAAAAGAGAAAAAAATAGACAAATTATAATAGGATGAAAATGGAACAGATTAACTCACAATAACATTTCAAATAGAATTATAAAACAATAAAAATGCAAATGGCAGTGAAAACTAATTTGTCAAAATGATATGAACACAGAAAGAAACTGATATATCTCAAAATTACATTACAATAATAATGCAATAGCAATAAGAAGTTTTTTTTTTTTCTTTTTTGTGGCTCTAGTGGTTTTTGTTTGACTATAAACATATGGAAAAGTGGGTGAGAGAGGAGGAAGCTATGCAGCAAAGGTCAATGTGCCGGGACAGCCATGTCGAGGCCTAAGGACTCCTTATACTGGTTGCACACTCAATGTGCACACTTATTTTAGGATAAATTCTATATGATTGTGTAAATAAAGTTATTCTAAACCAAAACCAATTATTTCACAATATTCTCTATTGTAGTGGTGTGATGAAGACATTATCGAATTTCTGTGGCTGTAATTGCAGCCATTACATACACAAAGAAAGTAAAGAAACACATAAAACATAGAAGGGTACATGAAATGTCAGGTAAAGAAGATAAAACTGTCAAAACAAAATTAAACAGTAGGAAGCACAACACTGTCTAACTAAGCATATGTAAAGAGAAATGTTTTTTTGTTGAAATTTTTTCTTTTAAATAGAAAAAAAGAAATGTTTTTCTACTAAACACTGTGGATTGGGAGTTCCACAATCTGGGTTCTACAGATACAAATTAGTGTTCACTTCACTCCCTTAGGTGAGTTTTTGGGACCACAAGTAACATTTGTCTGGCTAACCTTTGTCAGTGAATTTGGGCTCACCATGAAGAGCACTAAAAGTTAGCAACACTACTTTAAAGTGGTATCTCCAATTCAGTGGAAGTCAATGAAGTACCAAATAGTTTGCAATCAACTTAGTCCTAAATAAAGTTAGAAGGCTGAAGGTTTCTTTCTTTTTCTCTTAATGTTTTAGTTGCTCTTTCTCCAAGCTTGTGCACTGCATTCTATCAAAAATATAATTTGTAAATAAGAGAAAGATTGATTCTGGGCATTAAGGGAAGGTCTGCAGTCTGCAGGTCACATGCAGCCAAGCTCAGCTAATGCCTGTCTTTCTGCTTCCTGCTGCTACTTATGGGCAGAGAGCCTGGAGACTGGGGCCGTCATGCCCTTCCTGAGACGCCAGGATCTCTTCCTTTTTGTTGCCCACCCACAATTTCTCTGGCTCCTGCTATCCTCTCCACCACGTCCTGTGATGCTGCCCCAGCATCCCCAGCCAGTAGGCCGGCACGGCTCCTTCAACCAATGTTTTGACAAGTGCTTTAGACATAATGTCACGGGGAACCTGCAGGCTGCCAAAAATGCTAACTAACCATAACACTAATTAGTCAGTTGGAGAATGGGCTTGGAAATTGTAGCCTTAACACGGTGCAGTACTGGTGGCAGTCATTGTGGGAAGACTTGGCTCTGATCCTGATTGACAGAGAGAAAAGAGACCATGGACAAAGCGAGAGGAGGGGAAATGTATGGCTGGCCAAAGAGGATTTTTAAGGAATTCATTTCCCCAGTTCACAGACAGCCAGTTGGACAGCAAGGCTTTGACAAGGTGGGTTGGGTTTCTTATAATCTGTCCCCAGTGTGCTCCCGTCTCGCTTATCTCAGAGGCCATCAATGTCAGCATAGCAACCTCTCTTAAAAGTGTTTAATGGTTTCATCACCCATGTTTTGGAGAGATTTTTATAAGAAAAACAAAGTTCTTTCTCGGGTTACTTAGAGGCTCCTTTTTTGATAATCCAACCGGATCTTCTTGAGCCAAAACGTTAGACCTGTCAAAGAAGATAGATACTGTAGCAAAACGTTTTAATCTCAAGCAACATCTCTATTAATGACCATTTATTCATACCAGCTGGATGGCTTTTATTACTCCAGATGGAAATAATACAAAGTAAAATAGCAAGAAATTAAAGGGTACATTTTATATCTTAAATGCAGAAAACCAAATAATTTCCAAGTATGAACCATTAAAAAAAACAATTTTTTTGGTTTTTGATGACAAAGTCATTGTAAAGCTCAAGCTTCATGATAAAATAGGCTTTTAGTTTCAACTATAAAAGGAGGGCACTACTTTATGTGGATGAAGTCGTGTACCATCTGCATTCCACCTTCTAAATATCTTTCAGGAAAATCACAGAAGGGATGTTTTTTTGTTTTTTTTTTTTGTAATTTTTTTGACAAGTAAGACCAAAGGGTGTATTACAATTTACTGGCAACACAGAAACAAAATGCTACAAAGGCAATCCATGTAAGAAATGTTGATGAGCTTTCTGGAAATAATCAGCCAGGATGTTTTTTTCCTAACCTACCATAAACTCTTTTCATAGACACATGAACAAAATACAGTTAATTAACAATATGGTTTTACATCATATTCTTAAGTAAAAAGCAAGAAGTGCATCTCTTCCTGGTACGTAATAGTCTACACAACTCTTAGACAACTTAAAGATTATTGTATTTTATTGCATAAATCAGTAGACCAGTCATGCCCTACAGAATAGCAAACATCTTTTTAGCAGTTTAACAATCTCACTGAACCCTACGCCTACATAGCAAAGACAGTAGAGATCATCTTCATCTCAAAGTCTTGTCTCCAGGCTTTTTAAAAACTTGTTTGGGTCACCAAGAGAGTCTTGGTGAAAGGAGTTCTTCACAGGAAATATGCATCATTTGTTTCTATTGGCTCGCTGCAGTCATTGAAGGAAAACAGACAACAATGTTGTTTATTAAATTTGTCACAAAATGGGTCAAATGCTAAGCAAGCAGACATTTTGCATAAAAATGTCCCATGAAAATAAAAAGCATGTCAGTAATCCCCATTAGCTTATCTGAAATGAATTATATCACAACAAGCATTTTCTAAATTTCAGAACTAGTCATAGATGCAGGATTTGCAATAACAGCTGAGACTGTGCATAGTTTTATGTTCTGTTAAACCACCAAAACATGAGGCACATCAGCTGTCAGTGCTGCCGTCTGCAGTTTACATGTCACCTTAGTTTCATGAGACAAAGGTTGTTTACAAGAACACACGATCAGAGTTGCAGACCACAAGTCTTCCAGGGAATGTCCACTAGGAACAAAGTATCATGCATGTTTTACAATTTGAACTATTGTTTATTTATTTATTTATTTTTTTGCCATGTGAGGTTTTACTACAGATGGATTAAATAGATAACATTTGAATGATTCATCAGCAAGCTTCTACAAAGTTTTTCTCGGGGTTCTGTCCTGTGTCATACTGAGCAGTCAACATCTAAAATCCACCAGAATGATGTAAGCTGCATAAGGTCTGATATGTCATGATTACACATTCACAAGTAGCACTGATCACCCAAGTACTGAGGACACATCTTGAAGGACCAAAGAGTAGAATAACTTTCTCAGGGCTAAGAAACCAAATATAACTGTTTTTTTGTTCTGTTTTTTTTGTAATTTTAACCACATGATGAGATAGACAAAAGGATTAAACTCATGGCTGAGGGTCAACCCCTCAGTGCAAGATAATGGGAGGATTAATAACAAAGAAGAATTAAAAAAAAAGCAGGAACCAAAAAGAGCCTCAAAGCTGAAAACAATTAAAGCATTAATGTGTCCAACCCATTGTCTGGTTTGAGTATGGATCAGTAAACAATTCCCTCAGAGGAACAAATGTACACTCCCATCTGTGTATAAAACACAATGGGAAAGGGAAAATATAAAAAACTTGTTGTCCGAGCTGGCACAAAATGTTCAGTTTCACTACACGTAGTTATCTTGAACTTGACAATTACATCATCCTCCTCACATTTACTGTTTCACTCACCAAAGATGCATTTTTGATCTATCTGCAAATTAGATCCAGAATGCAACTAATCACTTCCTGGGAAAGAGTTGGTCTAAATAACAAACTCCCTTATGTTGCCTTAAAACATTCTTATTTCAAGAAAGAAAGACTAAAATAATTTGTTGGATCTGAATGGTTATTTCACCAGAAACTGCAAATGTAAATGGAAGCAAATAGTCTATTTCTTTTCCCAAACATTCGGATCGGAATCAGACAGGGACATCTTAGCTATGTTACCAAGATTGTGACAAAGCAGCAGAGCATTGTCTAATAGCAGTACTGACAACATTTTAATAATAGTAGCTCAAATTTTATGATCAGCAACTTATACTTTGCAGAAAATGGGGAAATACCCTGAAGGATGAGGTGGAAAAAGAACCAAGGAAATTGTCTAAAAACATCCAAACTCCAAGGTCACTTTTTGATCCCACTGTCCACTGCAGTTTGTACAATACTGTCCATGTAAGAAGACCCAGGAGAGTTCCACTATTTTCAAAAAAAAAAAAAAAGGTTATGTCAGATTCACCAAGATGCATTTTCACAAGTTTTGGTGTTATCCTTTTTACTTATCAGATTAAACTAGAGATTTTTGGATAGTCATGTCAGCTCTGTTTACAAAAGAAAAAAATTAAGCCATCATTGAAAAGAACACCACAACTAGAGTGAAACATGAAGGGGGATTTTGTCTTGTGTTAGGTCTGCTTTGCTTACCTGGCATGGAGAACCTTGAATTTCAGCAGGGCACAATGAAGTCTTACTGACTGCCAAGTCTTCATGAAGCCAAACATCCTGCCCAGTGTCAGAAACCTCAACCTCAGCAACAGCTCATGGGTCCAACAGCAGCATAGCGGCCCAAAACATACAGCTTAGTCAGAAAAAAAAAGACATTGGTCAAATTTAATCATATTAAAAATGTGTGGTAACATCTGACATTTGCATTGTGCAAGTGCCAGACTTTCAAGCATTAAAAAGCTTGAAGGTCTGGCAGTTGGTAGATGCACAAATCTCATTGTGAAGTATTGTGTGACCACAATGGGTTAAAAGATTGGTTTGTCAGTTGAAATGTGCTATACCAATAAACTTGATTAATAATGAGTGCTGCAGATGGGTATGCCTTGAAATATTACATTACTGGTAATTTGACTTGTCTATAGTCAAATGGCAAGCAAGATTTGTTTTAAATCTGGAATAAACTATACGGGATGCATCTAAGTACTTTTTTGTTTGTTTCAACTAATTTCAGGTACACATTTTGTTTATTGCTGTTAATTGTGGAAAACTACCAACAAATTTCTCTGCAGCTGTAATCACATAATTACATACATTGGTCAACAGATGCACACTGTTCACATGAGCGACTAAGACCAGATTTAATGGTCCCTGAGAAGAAGTTTTATATATACTGCAAACAAGTAAAGACCCACACAAGCAGCTCCATGTAATGTAGGCTTAATGTCTTTTGGCCTGCTTCTGATCCAGGAGGCCAACAGATGCCTCTCTGTGGGTGTTTTTCTGTAAATACAATTTATATAGCTTCTAATTTATGAGGCTACTGCAAGCAGCCAAAAAAAAAAAAAAGAAAAGACCCTTGACTTCTATTCCCACAGTTTTTCTCCCCTCCATCAGCAGTTCATTGTAGAGTCCTGTTCATAAATGGTGTACAAGCAGAAAACCTATGTACGAGTCTGTGGAAAGGACAAAAAACGTTTTGAATGGTTTTGACAAACTGTTCTGGTAGAGAAGCAGGATTATTTATATATCACCCCATAAACTGAGCCAGAACACTCTGCTGATATTGGGGCCAGTTAGTTTTTTAAAGCTATTAGACAACATTTCTCTGGCAAAATGAACTGTGTCCCTCATTGAATAGAGTTAATAAAGGTGTCGCAGAATGTAATAAACATGAACAGCCTGGCACCAGATACTGTAAAAAAGTGGCATCCAACACGTCCCAGCTTACCGTCAGGTTGCTTTAATGAAGACGAAGAACTCTCAAAAACTGGGTTTAACCAAAGTGGAAGTGCTGCTCACATTTGTCATAGTCACTCCCACACAATTATGAAGTCTTGCTGTTAGATTGAAATCTTGTTGGAAGTAAAAAGTTATTAAAAACAGAAATATGGCGACAGTGTTTTGTAAAAAATTAATAAAAAATGATCAGACTTCAAGACATTTATCATCTCAAGCAGGAAGAACGCACTCTCCACATTGTTAGGGTGACCAGTTCACTTGCTGAACTTGTGCAGATGTAGTAAAAAAGACCATTAATATGAGTGGAGATTTATTGACTTTTAATCTGGCATGATTATAAATGCCTGACAGGCTGCTGTGAGTATGTCAGAATCTGCTGTCCACTGGGATCTTCAGACACAACCCTCTTTCAGTTTTACAGATTGCAGTCCAAAAAAGAAAAAAATAAATAAATAAAAAATCCAGTGGGTCAGAGGTCAGAGGACTGACTGAGTTTAGTATACTCCAGTGGCCTCCATAGTAACCAAACCTCTGTTCAAGATGTGCAGCTGACAATGCGCAACATCTGCATGATGGAGGAAATAATACAGATGAAAATCTCTGAGGAATGTTATTATGAGATCCTATTGAATCAATTCCATGAAAAATAAAAAGTTCTGAAGATACAAGTAGATCCAACCTGGTATTAGCATGGTTTGCATAATAAACAGGCTAGCGATTGTATGTCAGACTAATAAATTAGAAAATTTGGATACTTGGCACTATCTTCTTAAAATGACTACAAGTCTTTCTTTAAGAAGCAACATTTGCAGCAGAGAACTCAGATTTTTGACAAGCGTCCAAAATTCCCAAGCTATAACTTGATTGATCTACATTTAATAAGAGAAACATTCAAAGCATGTTTGACCTAATGTGCATTTATTGTTACTTGTTTAAAATGGCATTTCTCCAGAAGCTGAAAGAATGAGCATTTTCTTTTGCTTTACGTCACTCATCTGCCTCCATGTGTTTTTTATTTATTAAAGTGAATACTTTCAAACTTCAGATGTGATTTTAAATCTTGTTTTCAAATATTCTTCTTATGTAGTTCAGAAAGTTCTGTGGAGCAAAAGACTGATTGATCTGGGCTCCATTTTCCAGGAGAGCCTCCCGGGTTTGCTGTGTTCTCTGATGCTGGCTGGATTTAAAAGTGAAGGAGGCCAAAATCAGATCTCAGGGGGGTTTTGTGTCTTGTAGATGGGTGTGAGGAGTCCTCCGGGGCTACACTGACCTTTTCGCTCCTACCAAGTGATTCAGTGTGGCTGTCGACACCTCCTACTCATTTCTATTTTTCCATCTTTCTGCCATTGGAGGGAAATTCAGTCCACATCCTTCTCCACAGCAGTTTTACTTTCAAATTATCCATCTATAAAAATGTGTGTACACACCTGAATCGCAAAAATCATATCCAGAGCGCTGTCACAAACATGTGCTCTGAACAGCACTTTTTTGATCCACAAATTAAAACAGAAAATAATCTAAATATTGTGTTCATTATAAATGAAAAACAAACTAATGAACCACACTAGGAAATGACAGTCTTAATTCTGTTTTCTTAATCTTGCCAGCAGCTGGGAAGCAAAAATCAACCCCAAGTCACCTCAATTTCTTCCCTCAAAGCATGAGAAGATTTTGCAGACTTACTGAAAATTACTGGTTGAATTAAAAGCCTATTTAATCTGAAAACATAGAGACTGTGAAAGAGGCAAAATATTAGCACAAAAGCTCTCTTTAGGCTTATAGCTACTCCGACAACCAGCACAAGCTTACATTGCTTTATTGTCTCAGTAAAATAGCTTTTTTTCATGCCTCAGCATTTCTATTAATTTCTCTTCTTGTTTTTTGATAGATTGTTTTTGTCAAACAGAGAGGAGATAAACGCACATTATTGCATTTTTACTTCCCAAAACTTTTTTGGACTTCTGATTACTTTTATTTTCATTTATTTGTTTTTCACAGCAGCACATTTCCCAGTACAGATTCTAGGCGCTCATCCAAACTAACAAATCAGTTTTTTTAATTACTCACCCTGTATATTAAAATAGCTGCGAAACCATCATACATGCTAACTCATTTTCCCCAACACTGAGGCATATTTCTACTGAGTCACACTACTCATGCTGACCCACACCCCCACACAAACCTACCTTAGAAGCTGGACGCACACACATATATATACAATGTGCAGAACAGGAATAACTGTTCATGACTTGCAGTCTTTTGTTGTTACAAAGTCAAGTTGAAACTTTACTTGCTAAAATAATGTAAGAATTGTTGATGCACTTACCTGACTTTGTCATTTCAAACAGTTTTTTTAAGCTATATGGTGCAAAAATGCACAATACTACTTTAAAGTACATTTCTTTTGATTTTATTGTGTGATCATCCCAAGGTTTCTTCCACAAAACACCCTTTCTGACCCACACACACGTTCAGAAATACCGCCAGCCCTCACGACATAAACCAGATGCACTGCAACAATGTGTTTCATAAGGAACCGGAATGGCTGGAGGTGGATGAAAAGCAAAACCTCTTTTTTTATCTGCAGGGAGCACAGCAGCTGTTACAACAAAGCACATAATGAAATCAAGTGGCTGAAATTAATAACAAGCACCAGCAAAATTCTACAATTTTCTCATTAAGGCTACTGTACCGTTAGCCCTGAGGCCTTCATTTTCAAATTTACATGATGAAAAATTCCCAGTTAATTTTAGGTCATGCTCTTCATTCCATGTGCTGAAAGAAATTATATAATTTGCTTTTTGTGGTTGTCCTTCCTCTCTTATCTTTTATTTTCCTTTATTTTAATCAGCTACGAACAGTTATCCAATAAGAAGTCTGATTTGAAGGAAACCGTTAAAGCTACAAGAATTATTTAAACTCATTAGCAGACACTGAAAAGGTTTGTAAGACAAAATTATTTGAAAAATCATTCATACCCCTTAAACCTCTTTGCATTTTGTAATGGTATAATCACAAACTTTGTTGTATTTAATTTGCATGATAGGCCAATAGAAAATGGTTCAGAATTATAGAGTTGAAAGAACATAACTGAATTTAGTATTTATGGTTTAAATATAGAAATCTGACATATGTGGCAGAAATCAGCTTTCAACAACTTTTACTCTTGTACTTCTAAATAAATCCAGTGCTACAAACTTTCTTCAGAAAACATCTTATTAGATAATAGAGCCCATATGTGTGTAAATTGCTCTCGGTATAGTGCTCTGTGAAGACCTTGGAGGTTTGCTCAAGAACGTTAGCGGACAAACAGCATCATGGAGACCAGGGAACACAGCAGACAGGTCAGTGATAAAGTTGTGAAAACCTTTAATGAAGAGTTAGGTTATTAAGAAATACCACAAGCATCAAATACAACAGAGCACTTCCCTGTTCATCATCCATAGATGGTAAAAGTGTAGCACAACTGTTGACCTACCAGAACATGGTCAGCTTCATAACCTAAAAGTTACAAGTAGAAGAATCTTCAGACAGGACAACTCTTAATCATACTATGACCAACGCTACATGACAACTTAGACAGCACAAACTACACAAAAAATATACATTTCCCATTATCTCAACAGTAATTTGTATCCTCAAAACCAGTTGTAACAAAAAAAATACTAATGCAAAAAAAAAGAAAAAGCACAACAAAAAGCAAACAAACATGCCAAGCAAACGAATAATCAACAAAATAGCAAAACAAAACATATAAGCAAACGACAACTTAAACCTGCATGCAAAGGGGAAAAACATCAAACAGCAAGTAAATATGCAACAAAATATCAAAAAGGACTCACCATGAGCGGGGTGAGAGCTTGCCTAAATAAAATTAAGTTATTAATTGGGTTGACAACCCCACAGTAGAAGACAGGAAACAGAAGGACTGCGGTGGCTGTGATGAGGCTGCGTATGTGCGCTACGTACCTGCAGGGTCAGGTGCGCGCCCAAGGGCGGGGGGAATATATAATATAAAAAAAAAAAAAAGCAATGTTAAATTTTTCTTTAATTCACTATTGTGGATTAATGTGTTTTATCACATAAAATCCATACACTGAGGTAAGAACAAGGCATGTTAAAACATTCATAGAGAATTAATATTTTTGCAAGGAACTTTAAAGTCAGGCTGCACATTTTAAAAAAGGAAATCAACAAATGTATAACCGAGTGCGTTTTAATGTTCAGTGGATGGCATAATGTTTTTTGTAGTTTGCATTTCTGCCTCCAAGCAAAAGGGTCTTATTTATTTTGTTACGACCCTCCCGTGGTCTAGAGGTTCTGGGGGTGTAACATAAAGATGTGTCCAGAGAAAAGTGGAATGCAAAATGATTTATTACAAAAAAGATAGTTTCACAAAACCAAAACACAATACAATTTAACCCAATTAATGCAAAAAAAGAAGGACTAACAAACTGAAGAATATCAAGTGCAAAATAAGTTACAAAATGCCAAAAACAAGTTAATCCAAAGAAATTTCAAAATAACGCAAAAGGACAAAAAGAACACACACAAAGTGAATGCTAAGAGGAGCACCAAGCCTCCCAAACACAAACTTCTAGATGGAGAAAACAAACAAACAGAAACAAAATGTTTCAAAACAGCCTAACGCAGTCACAAATACCAAAGGTGGGGAACAAGCTGCCTCACTTGGAGAAATGTTTCAGGAGTCTTTTATATGGTGCAGGTGGGCCTCATCAGTGACTGATTTGCTTGCGATCCCTTTGCTGGTCCAATAGGGTCGCTGCTCTCCTGCAGGCTTCAGGCAGCCAATCAGGAAGGTGTTCTCTCACAGCTGAACCTGCATAACAAAAAGATGCCTGCACAGCCTCAAGAGGCCAGGCGTCTTAACAATTTCATTTATTTGCTTAATGGTTTCTCTTTTTCAAAATAAATGGGGGAAAAAAGAGTTGTCGAAAGATCTGTCCTTGTATTTCAGTTTGAGAACAAATGCAGGAAGACTAAGATACTTTCCTCCTACAAAGTCATTCTAAAACTGCATGAGAAAAGATGGTTAACGACCCACAATTCTGGAGGGTAAAAGGTGGCGCACATGTTTCACTCCATTACTAGCTTCTGGTTCTGCCTGATATGGCCTTTCTGTAGCAGATGTCTGTTTTTTCTACCTTCTCACATTTTACTGCAATTTGAATGTGTTTTGTTTAGGATCACTGCCCTTGGCACTCAGGTTTCAAGTTGAGCTGTGCTGTTCACGATGTCAGCATTAGGTACAGAAAAAATTAACAGTGCTTGAAGGGAAATATATATAGCCTCTTGTGAGATGTACTGTTTTTTGCACACTTTCACTCACTCTTTAATGTCTTAAAATATTCCTAATAGGAGAAAAGAGACTACATATAGAAAAGAAGCAAAAGCCCTAGAAGTATGGTTTTGATTTACATTCGTCCCATTTTACTCTGATAACCTTAATTAAAATCCAGTTCTGTGTGAGTGTGGACTCTTGTTACTCATAAGTAACAGTAAGCAATTTATTGATGCATATGTCTGTCCATCCTAGCAGGTTTAGGGGAGCTGGTGCCTTTCTCCAGCAGTCACTGGACAAGAAGCAGCATACATCCTGGATAGGATGTGAATAATTTAATCTCAGACAAGTACAACCAACACTGGAGCACCACAGGTTTGTGTGCTAAGCCCACTTCTGTGCACCTTAAACCCACACATCTGTCACACTTGGAGAAGGTGGAGACAAGAGAGAGCCAAAATGCAAACAGCAACGTAGCATAATGAAGATTTATTAACTTAAATACATGACATGAGTATTCACCAAACTACAGGTGTAAAACGCACAAGTAGCCAGCACCAGACAAAGCCATGGTGCTGGATACTACAACATAACAGGACTGTCTAAGTGTGGCACCCGAGCGGCAGATTCGAATTTAAAAGAGAGCCTCAAGAACTGTGAGCAGAGTTTTAAAGAATAACAGGCTAATAAAAATTGACAATTTATTAAAACAATGCGTCGCTAAAACAGGGTTCAGGGCAGGAATATACGGCAAAGTCACTGGATCAGTTCATAAAAGAAAGACTGGGCTCTTAGCTCTCCCCAAGGGGGGGGGGACGCGCGGTCCTCTCCGGCGTCCAGTCCCGTCTCACCGCCAGCCAACAGGCCCTCAGGCGGCACCCAACAGCAGGACCCTCCGTGGCCGTAGGCGAATCTTCAGCGGCACTCCAGCCACTAGTCCTCAGACGCCCAATCGCCAACTCCTCAACGGCACCAGCTGGGTGGGATCCCGTGACAACCAGTCCAGTCCAGTCCTGTCAAGCCGTCACTCTGCTGCCCCTACACCAGTAGATCCGTCCGGCACGAACCTGTACCCGTAGATTCATCCGGCTCGAACCTACACCCAATAGATCCATTCAGCCCGACGCTGCACCCA
>CAEGAE010006330.1:0-18660 GCA_903067095.1 Girardinus metallicus
AGAAGTTTATGGTTCTTTTACATGTTTTGTAGCATTATCTGTGGCTTTTCAAAAGAGGCCGAGGTCCAGAGGTCAATGCTCTTTGGGGGACCATGGCATAGAAAAGTTAGGAACCCCTGCCCTACTCTACCTAAACACAGCCAAAACAGCACAAAATCTTTTTTTTTTTTTTTGTTACTTTTTCTTGGACACTGAAAATATCGACAGGCAAAATGATGTCGATCACCATCATAAATTTCCGTGTCTGTTCATTTTCAGTTTGTCTCCCAGGTCAACTATCCACTCTTCTTTGTTCTAGGTCCCATCAGCGGCGAGGAAAAGTCTGTCTCCGTAAGACTGCCCCCCACACTCAGTCGGCCCACCGTCACACCCAGGCCAGTCCATCCCCTCAGCCCGTTCCTTCAACAACTCTTTAAACTCACATCTTTGTGACGTCGACTTTGCTAGTGAAACGTGCTGCAAATATTCAATTAGACCCAAAACCACCCAAACTGGTCCTAATGTGTACACATAAAGAACTTAATTTCTTCTCCACTTATTAATTACATGCTTAAATACCCATCATCTCTGCCGTGTCTTTGTTGAAGGAGTCCTTGCAGAAAAAGATAATAACCGAGAACAAATCCGTCGCAAAACCAATCTGAAGGTCAGTTGGCTCCAATCACAAGTCTTCCTCCTCAAGGCTCGGGACTCAGTGAGGCAACGGGGTGCCGTTCTGAGAACACAAACCAGTTCAGTCCACAACAGTCGTTAAGAGTGATAATCCCATAATCACCGCAATCCTTAATGGGCCGTTTCGCTCTGAAGTGTCCCAGGCTACAGTGTGCACAGTGTCTTCCTCTGCCTTAACGAGGTTATGCAGATTTATGTAAATGAGGTCTAATCCTCAGGACGCTCAGGGACTCGTGGGGCCTCCAGTTCGTTAGCCACACCTTTCCCGGGCCCCGCTGGGTGACGGGGGCCACAGAATACAGGAGAGAGAGAGAAATCAAAGTGAGAGTAAACGAGGGAGGTGATGAAGTTTGAGTGGAGGCCTTTTGATGGATGATGGGATGAGAGGAAAACGGCAGCTGCCTGGTGATAAAACAGTGATAAATAGAGGCACAGGCAAAGGCTGAGCGCAGACTGACAGGATAATACGGAGAGATGCCAGAAACTCCTGAGATTCCACCGACTTCACTGTTCAGGAAGCATGAAAACTTTAGGCCTCAGTGATAGTCATTTTACCTGCACAGCAAATTCATTCTTCATAACTCAAAGTCTTACATCTTAATCACACTTCAACTCACTGTACTTTAGATCTGTTCCTTCATTGTCCCTCAAAGGCTGATAAATACTGTGGGAGGTTTTACATCAATCAGATAATGTTCTTTCAGTCCTGATCAGTTCAGGTGGAGACGTGAAAAATCCTTCTCATATTATCTCCATCAATCTAATTGAACAACAGATGACAGTAAAAGTGGGACATATATCCTCAATATTATTACTTTCCAGTGTTAACATGAATCTGCCATAACAAAAAGGCTGGATATTCAAGAGACTCCAACAAAAAAATACCATTTCCTCCTTCAGAGAGAGCTACTTCATTTTGTTGCCACCAGGCCAGAGCTTGCAGCAGCAGGGTATGAATGGATCTATGCAGAGCTTGAAACTTTTGGACAATATCTATGTAGCAAAAATATCAGCACAGATGTGAAAAACATCAAGGACAGATGTCAAATTTTGGAAGGTCTGTGTTGTGAAGCTTACAGCATTTCACAAAAAAAACTATATCACAATCAAACATCATAGTTGCATTCACACCAGTCTTGTTTAGTCAACTTTAATTGAGTTTTAGTTCATTTATCTAGAAAGTTTGGTTCATTTAAGGAGGAGTGAACGCGCAATTGAATCAAACAAACCTCGGTTCAGTTGAAGTGAACTCTGGTGCAATTTGAATGTATATGTGAATGCCAAGCAAACCAGAGACCAAAGCAGGAAGCAGCCTGGCTGAAGGGATTCTAGTAAAATACAACAAAAAGAAACACGCAAATTGAGCGCTAGCACTTTTACCAGAGACAAAAAATCCTTCAACTGCTAAAATCTGATGCTGCTCCATATCTGTTCACATTTTGTGACAAAGGAAGTTGCACTCAGTGCCTTCTTCAGAGGTTTTCATGACATTTTCTTCAGTGGTTCTTGGTGCAGAGCCCTCACAGGCAAGGGGGTAAACAAGTTTTTCAAAGGGTTTGGTTTGTTTGACGCAATGCAGTGTGAAGGCAAACCACAGAAGCTAAAAATGGAACAAATGTTGCAGTTTTGGTCACCAGTCAAACAGTGTCTACTGGATTATCAAGTGTGAAAACACCATAAGGGAGTACTGTGATGTTAGAGGCTGTATTGCTGCTGCAGCAGCTGGATGACTTGCTGTAATGGATGGAAACATAAATTCTGCCCTCTAGAAGAAAATGGTAAAGGAAAATGTCTGGCCATCTGCTGGTGAATGTCAGCAAAACACACTTGGTTTATGCACAAGGATGAAGACCCAAGGAATAATCGCAAGTCAAACTCTGAATGGCTCAGATATAGGGAAGGTTTTGGAGTGGAAAAGTCAAAGTTTGGAGATGAAAACTTTGACTATGATAACCTATGTATCTAGCTTATCTTTGATATTAAAAATAGTTTGATGATCTGACGCATGGAGTTAGACGGTGAAGCACGTGGTAATGGGTCTGGCGTTGGAATTTTGGGCTGGGGTCTTTCCCAGAAAGTTGATTGGTTTTCTCTGGTTTTACCATTATCCAGGTTTTCTCTGTGAAC
This sequence comes from Girardinus metallicus, assembly GCA_903067095.1. Taxonomy (NCBI): domain Eukaryota; kingdom Metazoa; phylum Chordata; class Actinopteri; order Cyprinodontiformes; family Poeciliidae; genus Girardinus; species Girardinus metallicus. The sequence continues at coordinate 2,800 of CAEGAE010006330.1, forward strand.
TCCAGTTTTCCTCCACACTCTAAAATCTTAATTAGTTTTTTAGTTACTGGTTGTGTGTCTCTGTGATGCTGTACCCTGCCTCTCGTCCGACAATCACTGAAGATCGGCACCAGCTTTCCCAAGCAACCCTTCAAGTAGAAGGGGATACAGACAATGGATGAATTGATGGATCTGAAACATTTCAGTTTATCAAAATAGAATAGTTCTTTAAAGGGGTGAGCCCCTTTTATAAATACTATACACCCTAGAGTCTAGAAGAGACATGATGCAGAAAGCCAGACTCAGAAGCAAACAGCTCATTAGCAGGATATTCTCAAAGATCTTCTGTTATTTTGTTGTGAATTAAAATCTTTGTATCTTCTTGTCTTCTGATCCGAGAAAGAATCTGATCTTCTTCTCTTTTCTATACAACACGGGGAATAAACAGCCCAGCAGCCTTCCAGTCCCTCAGTGTTACCTGACATCGTGCTGCTGATGCCTTCAGTCTTCTCTCTTCGGTTAATCTTAGCATGTAATCAACAGAGCACAGAGGCAGTGTTTGACGCTTTCATCATCGCAGCACGTGTTTTTCTTCTTCCAAAGGAACAGCCAATTAAAAACGGATGATGTGACGGGAGATAAAACTCTCACTGAGTGGGCACCGACACGTGACCTTAGCAGCAAAAAAACTGGGAGCTCTCCCCCCACCCCAGTTACAGTGCAGCCACAAATATTCAGCTCTTGAGTTTAAGACGACAAATTTCACAAAGGCCCATTTGTAGACAGTACTGTCGGGTCACCGGCAGCTTTTTTTAGACATATTTCTCATAACATGGGACTAGAATGCTCTCGGCTTTACTCAGTAGACCGAGTGCGCAGGCTGATGAGCTCAATCAGAAATCAAAGTCCACCACATCAGTTGAAAGACAGATATAATAACAACACTAGCATATTTGTTCTGCATCTGTCTTTGAACTGCCAATAGAGGAATGATTCTGCTTGAATGTCGACATGCAGTATAAGATTCACATTCACACATACATAATCCAGAAGGGCAAAGGTCACACCAGCACAGGTTCACGTTTCAATGGGCAACCTGTCTAATTTGACGCCAGGGGCAACCTTCATTTACTGAAGTCAGTCACGCAATTAGGACACCATCAATGATATCCAGCTTCTCTGCATGGTATGCCTGGAATGTTGAGCTTTTTTCGTTAAAAGCTTCTGCCCTGAACACGTCTCTGCACTTTGGTCCTCCATAAAAACTCCATATGACAAAGAAAATGACACATGGGTGGACTTGGACCTCTGAAGGCAAATGGCTGCCCTGCTGTTTACTTACAGAGATCAGAGTTTTCATCATCAGCAAATTTGTTTCCACTTTAAGACCAATCTCCACTCTGTCAATGTATCACATAAGATTCCAGTAAAAAGTTGTACGTAAAGAGTGCGTAGTTGTCGTGTCACTAAATGTAAAGACGGTTCAAGGCACATGGATATTTTTTGCAAGGCACTGTAGGTTTAGGCTTGATGTACTAAAATAATGACATCAACAATCTATCACAGAAAGATTTTAGCAGCTGCAGCTTCAGGGTTTGTAAGTGTGACGGTGTGATGGCGCTTAGTCGCCTCTCCTTTGGAGACCGAAAGATTTTTATTAAGGTTTTGCTGCTTTTATATTTGCTGTCAGACGTCCCACAGTGGATGTGGGACGTCTGAATTTCTGTCGCTCAAATGAAAAGAAGTTTGAAAATAAAGCAGCCAAAGTGGAGGCAGAGAATGGGATGAGCAGGGGATCAGGGGAAGGTACAAAAAGGATAAGGATTAGGTCCAGCAAGGACAAGAAGAAGAATATGAATGTGAAGAATGATTAACTCTCTCATGTAAGTGTTTTAGACAGACTGGCGACCTGTCCAGGGTGTATCCCGCATCTCGCCCAGAACGTTAGCTGGACATAGGCACTAGCAGCCCTCCTGACCCCACCAGGGACAAGGGAGGGAGGCAAGGAGGGATGGATGGATGGATGGATGGATGGATGGATGGATGGATGGATGGATGGATGGATGGATGGATGGATAAACGTTTTAGATGCATCTTGGTTAAAAATGTCAGAAATAACTTGCAAAGCGAATATAAGCAGAAACAAATTTCTAAAAATCCTATTGGATATTCCTGTAGTTGTGAACATCTAATGAATGATTGTTTATAAAAAATATATATAACATTTACTTGTCTACATGTTTCAGTTTTATCTTACAGTGAATGAAAGGTTACCACAGCAATCCACAGAGCCACAGATTCTCCCTGAATCAGAAGCTCTTAGTCATGTCTTATAAGAATCTGATGAAGCCTCTTTCTGTTAACGGCTTCAGGTTCAGTCAAATCACTGACCGTCTCTCACCAACTGATCTTCTGAAGCAAATATCCACCTATTTATTAGATGATCATACCGTCTCAGCCCAGTGTGAGCTACATTAAAGCCCTTTGGTTTAGCTCTTGTTACAGTTGGAGTTGTGTAAAGCTTTGGTGTCCTGTACAACAAGGTATCTTCAATAGGTATCTTGAGCCTTTTTATTTTTTACACATTGTGCTTCTTGTCTCCAGACACTAAGGGAGTAGAGTGTTCAGTAATAACATGGAAACATACAGGAGAAACTGCGGGATGAGCAGAGTAGTACCATAAGAACAGTAAAAACCCGGGAGCTTGTAGGGTGAGAGTGGACGTGACCTAACCACTGTAAAACACATGAACTGATGAGGAAAACCCCAAAGGGACTAAAAAAGAACAATCGGGAAACAAACACAAATGAAAACCAAACACCAACGCCGATGGATCACTAGTAAGCTTTGGTTTGAAGAAGCTGTGATGGGTGTAGAATATTGCTGTTCAGGTTAGACAAGTATTTATGTTGTAGTTCTTTTGCCATTTCTGACTAATGCCAAATCAGTATAGAATATTCCAAAAGGAAAGTCAAATGCAGAATAGAATCATAAAAAAGACCCGTGAAATAGCCCTTTAGTTAAACTCTGACAGAGAGCACGGAAGCAGACGCCTTAATTAGCAAGTAACCAGCAGCCAGTGGCAATGTTCTCAGTGTTCCCAAATCAATCAGATCTTGTCTGTCACTCTTTCCTCCCAAACTGCTGCAACATGCAGTAAATGATGTAAATGTTCTGGAAGCTTCTTCAGAGTCTGAGAAGTGTTGTTGGCTAGCGCCAACGAGAAGTCTGCACTGATCGCTTCTGTCAAAACGAGACGGCAACTCAAGAACCACTTTCTTACTTCATCGTACATGTGCTCACTCACCTTCATAAAAACAGCTTACACTTACTTAACCTGAGGAAGCATGGCTGACGGCAGATGGAAGATCCTCGAAGAGACGTCATTTATGTTTCATTTTAGATCACAGTCCCTCAGTAATCGCCATACGAACCTGCAAGTTGACTTGCGGGGCTCATGTGTGGCATCAGGTCATTCAGCTGGGTTTGCAATCCCATATTAACTCTTACAATTCTACCGGTGGACGGACCAAAACTCTCTATTCCGTGTCGGGACTTTACAGATGATCTAGAAATGGCTAGAGACAAGAAAAGCTGTGTTGTACTAATATCACAAGATCTTGTGATGTTTTTAATCAAAATTACTAAACAGTTTAATTTGTACCCAGTATTTTATGTTTTCAGTTACCCTGATTTTACCTTTGGCCTTTCTCAGATGTTTAGTGATTTTTCAACCAAAAAAAAAAAAAAAAAAAATGCTAAGTAGGCTTCCTTCTAACCTTACTAATTAGGGTTTCAAGCCTATGGAGTGGCCAGAAGAGGCACAACAACATCTGTTTGTCTGCTCCAGCACAGCAGGGAACACTATTGTAATTGTTTGGACATTAAATTTTTTATCATTATTATTATTCTCTGCTAAAAGGTGTTGGCAAAAGAACCAGAAAATGCTGGAAAAAAGCTGACATTGCAGTTTGGTAGAGAAACTTGACTGCTACTCTGACAACAATAAAAATAAACAAATAAATTCATACCCCTCAATGCCTAGGGGGTGCTATTGCAAAGGATTTGTTTTGGCTAATAATTCCTAAACCATAAGTCGAACTCTCTTGGTCAGACTTGGAACCCGTTGATAACTGCTTTATGTTCTGGTTTAATAAATGAATGACTTGTAAATTACATAACTATACGAATAAGAAATGAAGTACAAGAACATAATTGCTTTTTAAGTGTTAAGTATAAGTTTATCAGCAAAGCACCTGGTTCCAAAGCAGTCGCTCAGTGGGGCTTACGGTTGCCAATTATGGGGACCAGGATGGAAGAGCCACTTTGTCTCTTTCCAAAAATCTGCCAGATCTCTGATAACAAGAAATGGCTCTAACAAGCTTACTGAGGGTCTAAACCTTAACCCTAAATGAGTCTCTAGGGTTCCCCAACAGTTACATGGTGCTCATTTTCTTTTCTTTTTTCTTCTCCTTCAAATTACGGCAGAAAGTTCTTTTAAAAACTTCTTTGGAGATCACAGTTTTTTTCTGCCACCGTATGGTCTACAGATTGTCTCTTTGGAGAATAGAAGTTATAAAGATAGAAAAAGCTTCGAGCCGACAATGGCTGCCAGGCAGAAGGCTCAAGAAAGCTGTCCAACGTTAGGCTGGCAAAGAAAAATGAGTTCAATTTAAAGCTTGTTTCAGTGCAATGAATGCTGACGTGTCTATGTACATTTGAACTCCAATTTAATGGGCTGAAGACAGAAAGAGGAAAAACATGCTGGTTGACTTTTTTTGTTGTTGTTGTTTTAGAATAAGGAAATATTCTCGTCTTTCTTGGGTACAGAAGCGCTAACTCACACGTTACCCTGCCTTCGTTCAGGCCAACGGAGGCTCAGAAGGCAGCCCGGCATGGCGGCTCGGTGGGCCTCTGCTGGGCTCTGGGAGCACGGAGAAGTGGGAGATGAGAGGCAGACAGAAAGCAGGTTGTCAGATGAGACAAAGAGCAGCGAGAGAGTATTTACAGGCTCCACGAGTTTACAAGTACACCAGTGTGCTCGGGTACGGTGCGCGTGTTCTCCAGCGTGGCCCTTCCATAGCAGGGCGTGGGCGTGAGTGTATGAACAGGAGAGGAGAGAAGAAGACAAGGCGGTGAGAGAAACCGATTTCACATAAGCAAAGTGCAATCTTGAGGCACTGACTCACTCCTGACTCCGGCAGCAGAGTGGCTATATTACTGTGTTTACACCCTCCGGATGAAACAGATGGAGCGGAGAAATAAAGCTAACCACCGGACAGGACCCTCTTACCGGCATTCACTCCACAGTAGTGCGATGCTTTGGCGATGTCTTTCTGCCAAAGGTTTCGCTCGACCATTTGACTTGTGGGATGGTCATGTTGTGGTAATTTGGTCTGCGTCAGAGTTGGTACCCTCTAATGCCTCATCAGAACCTCACCCATGCATGCAAACCGTATGTTGCTGTGGATGTGTGGAACATTTGCAGGCACTGGGCAGCAGTTCCAGAAGCAAAGATTGGATTTTTATCTCACCACTGAGAACATCAGGGCTCTTTTCCTATTAATTTATGAACCAGCCTCCGACAAGTGGAGGATTGCCTGTCTGACACTCATGAGCAGCAGAGGAAATGACGAAATTATGCTAAATTGGTTGAGTCCGTGCACCAATAGGTTTATCATGGTGTTCTCTGTTACTGTGTTCGTTTTTTCCCCCTGAAACATTAGAATTCAGATCTTGTTCAGCTGCAAGACGGGAAACCAATGGGATCCGCTTGTTGTTGTGCTCAGTAAAAAGCCAAATGGTCTCCAGGATCTCAATCACAATTCAAACGTCTCCGGAAAGACAAAAGCTGACATGCTTTGTACTTAGTACCTTGGATTCTAGACCAACCCATCAGCATACGTCCTCTACTGGAACGATGTCAGCAAAATGAAGCTTTCTAACAATCAGTGCAGGTTTTCTATTCATCTGCTCTCTACCATCAGTTTAAGTCAGACAGTAGTGGGTGTAGGAGAGACGACTTTATATTCTTTGTAAATTTGTAACTCGATATGTAAGATTTAGATATATAAAAAAAAAGCTTTTTGTTTATCATTACTATTTTTCTCCTTTTTTGGAAGAAGATTGTCTGTATTGCTCTGTAATATATTGTATTTCTATTGATTGTACTTTGAGGAACTAGCCTTTATGGATAAGTGTTATATTAGGTGATGTTTATTGACCCTTTTGAAATAAACAAACAATAAAAGCAACGTGCCTCTGCCATCATCAGTGAATTGGTGTAATGGACTATTTGGACCAGACCAAAAATAAATAAAAACATAAATAAAAAGATAAATCAATAAATAATAATAATAATTTTGAGAACAGTCATAATATTATAAGGAATAGTCATGATAATATGAGAATAAAATCATACAACATTAAGCCACTATATTAGGAGAATTTAGTAATTTCAAAAGAATTCCGACACAAAAATAATTTAAAAATAAAATTAGGAATGTTGAGCATCTCTTAACGTTATACTTCTGCGTCAGTTCTGCAAATACGTTGAAACGATTGTATGTTTTGAGAAAATAACCGCACAGACTTCCTGAGATGGTCGTGTCGGATCAGGTGAAGGACAACGATGAAACCGGCCCACCGGGTGCAGGGAAACGCCTACCACCATCACCCCCATCCATATCCATGTATTCGTAATTTCACAGCATAATTACTATCAAGCTCTAGAATTATGAATAGTTCCTTTCAAGAAGGAACTACAATCTGAGTTTAGGTGAGCTGGATTAAATTCTCAAGAACGAAAAACCAACATCACCAAGATGTATGTCATTCTAGCCACCCATGATTACTTTTTCAAATCAGTCTCCACGTACGTGGTTCTTTCTTTTTAACTTTGTCTGTCGGTGCAGCAGCTGAACCAGACTTTAAAAGATTGCACAGCCTTGCCCACTGTTGTGGCTAATGGGTGTTTCTAATGGAGCTGAGCCATTGTTAACTAAATTTGCTTCACCTTTGCCTCCCCAGCAGTGACAGGCCAATATTTGTGCTGTGAAGAAGGTCGCTCAGCTGCAGCCCAGGGACACGGGTTTGCAGGGAGAATATTCAATACCGAGATGGATCTCTAAAGAAAGTCAAATCACCTGCCGAAGAAACATTACACCTCTACCTTTTCCTGCTGTTTCCTGTGCATGTAGGTGTGTGTGTGCGCGTGTGCATGTGCGTGGGTGCACGCGTGCGTGTGTGTGCGCAGGAGGGTGGGCGGGTGCGTCGGTGGAGAAGCAGCGGGGCAATTGCTATGGTGATAAAGTATTTGCACTTCAGCTGCAGAATGGTAGCATCATCCCTTGAGGAAGGCGACTTCGAGGCTTGTAATTGGACAAAGGCTTTCTCTGAGGAGCAGCGAACAAGGCAACAAGACACGACCCCGAAAGATCCTTGCATCTCCCCCCCTGAGGTCGGGCGAGTTGCTAAATCCGGCGCAGAGACGGTCTAATCAGTATAGAGTGTCATAGGTTTCAGACTTCAGGATCGCAGTACAGTGAGCAGAGAGGGATATCTGCACAGAGGATCGGTGGACAGTAAACAAAGACGCTCTCAGTTCAGTCTATAGAACATATACAATGCTGAGCTGGAAACATGGAAGGCTATTCCTGTCTTTCTCCAGCCAGTTTTAGCTTTCAAACAGTGATATCTAATTACATCCATTGTTGTTTTCCTTGTTGAGAATCCGGAGCAAACCGAAAACTACCAGAAGTAAACACGTACAGCCCACATGCATTATGCATCATATGTCAGGCCTGCTTACAAATGTGTTCAAACAAATGGTACACCCTCAGCGAGCGACGCCCCAGAGTACAGCGGCACCGGGGAGCCTGACCTCTGGTCACAGCGGAGCAAGAGGTTAGTCAACCAAATCTGATCAGAAGCGTTTGGGCCGTGTTGGGCCTGAGGTCCGGCACCGTGGTCATCGCACAACAACAAGCAGGAGAAGCAAGAGAGAGATTCACTCGCTAACCTGTCATCACTTAAACACATACTCTTAAAAAAAAGAAATAACCAAACATATAAACAACACTCATCTGTGTATTCCAGCAGGAGTACTTCGTCCACCCCAAAGCAAAAACCACTATGCCTCATGTAGTCTAGTTAGGTGGTTAGTTTCCTGTCAGGGACCATATTTTAGAGCCTAGTCCATACATTTTAAATAGGGTTGAGAATTGAGAAGATCACAATGTATATTTAACCTGCTGGGCTGAATTAGTTGCTGAGTCATTTTGTTACACAATTTGACATTTCCTGTGCTCCCCTTTCACACCGAGGGTCTCATTGGGGGTGGAATCCATTCGATAAAGGAAATATGGTGGCAGGTTACAGAGCCAAGAAAAAGACGCACTAACAACACCCCCAAGATCAATATAACTGGTTGCCAATCAATTTTACCAATCAACCTTAGGCGTACGGTCCATACAGAGACGTCTGCAGGGGTTTAGGATTAAAGCAGTGAGCCTCTCTCTGTGTCACAACATCAACACATAGTCCACCATGTAGAGGCTGCTGTGTAAGGCATTAAAAATATATTTGTTGGAAAGTCTTGTTACCTGAACCATGACTAGATCCACAACATTGATATGGGAATCAATAAATAAACTTCAGTCTGGAAGCTCTACTTCCTGACTTTTTTTTTTCCTTTTAGTTAGAAACAGATATGATTCAGACCAGGGGATGGTTGTGCTTCTTGTTTATTTCTGTGCAGCTCGTTGCTCCTCGATGAGCCATCTGCCTGAGAAGTGAGTGATCACTGAGAAGAAGGACCTTTAAAGTCCGTCGTACATCTCTTCCTGAGAGGAATTGAAACGACACACGTTCAGCAGCACAGCCTCCTCTTAAAACACCCGGCCGGCTTTACGGTCTAAGCATGCTCTAATTAAAAACTTGACATTTAAGTTACGTTTTTTTTTGTGTTTTTTTTGGTCTCATTTGGAAACGATGTAAAACTCCACTGGGCCCTTAGATGATAGGTATTTTCTCAACCCACATGAAAGAACCACAGACAACGTTCAGTACATTTCAACCAAGCTTTTGCAAAAGGAGAAGACTCAGCCGTTCTCTGAGCGTAACATTAAGCTATGGTTTGAGTGATGAAAATATTTCTATGAGCTCAAACATTCACATGCACAAATTTCTCCAGTTGGTTGGGTGGAGAACGGCAAGCCATGGTCGCCTCATCACACAAGTTCCTCAGGACCTGAATGGGGTGAGAGCGATGTTGCCTGCTGTGGGTCAAGCCCTGAACGAGGGACATTGAGGTGACATTTGGGCGGCAGTGACGACCTGGGCTAGTTTGGTAAAAACCAACAATCGCTTCCTGGAGGCGTGGACCCTGCTGACGTTTTAGACTTTCCCCAATCGCTAATGTTTGTCCGTGATGTATTTAAAGTGCTAGTTCAACTCAAAGCTATGAAGCTCATCAGAAGTCACCTGCGCTGTAAACAACCATCCTTCACCGCGAAGAGAGAAGAGCCAGTCAGAACAAGGAGACTGTTAATGTTAATAGTTCAATATTTAGAGGAGTCGCCATCACGGACCAGACTTCATTTCCTCCACTACCACTGCTAAAACTACAGGCAGACAACAACTCTGAAACAGCACAGGAAATCTACGTCATTCACAACTTCTCCGTCTGGTCGCTGATTGGCCAGGTAGAAAATCTGCGGGAGGAATTCAAGCCAATGGGGAAAATCCCAATCAGAGCAATGAAGGGAGGCTAAAATCGGGTTGAATGGAGCAAGAAGGCAATGACCAGGTTAGACCTGGGATACTGACTGGTGTGTCATAACTTGCCTCAAGTCACATCGACTACTTTTGTCTATTTTTCCCCCAAAATATTCTTTCTGGGAACCGGCTGTATTAAATGCTCAATAGGCAATAACCTGTTACAGAGAAACCTTCTTGCTGAAAATCTGATCACAGTTCAGCGGCTCCGCAGTGTTCCGGTGAGCAGCAGAACATGTTCACCTTTACAGAGTTATCCACGCTCAGTACGAGGGAAATATTAACACAGCAGGATTAATGTGAATTATTCAACTTGACTGCGCTCGTGCAGCGGCTCTGAAGAAACGGAAGGAACGCTTGTCGCTCGTGACGCCTTGTTGAAAGCTCTCCGGCTGCCGAGTCTTTGATTAACGCAGGGAGACGTCACCTTATTGCTCCCGAATCTAAACAGCTCACCCACCGAGCTGCTGGAGCACAACCACATTCACAGAAGGAGGCTCCTTCTTCAGATGTCCCAGTCAAATCACGCACATTTCATCCGAGGACCCTGACACCCTGGTCGACCCTGGCCATGAAAACCTGGATTAGATGTGCTTTTTATTGATGCGCACGCTTCACTTTCTCCTCGCTCACACCGCTGCCCTCATTGACCTCATCTTCCTCATGAGCCGAGCTAATGGGGGAAACGTGCCTTTCGGGGCCCGTTCCGGCACGTCCACAGTCCACTCACACGTCCAGAGACGGAAACAACATGAATAATTTGCATCCACGCCGCAGGAACGTGAGGAGGGTTGACACCTGTGCAACGCCGAAACGGAGACGGCCTTTAACTCCGCGCCTCAAGGGACTTTCTGCAAAGTAAGCAGCTCGGAAAAAGCAGCTCCCTCCCCCGACTGACTCCAACTGGAGCTTGTAGATCTTTTTGTCAAGGCGAAGAAAAGAATGTAAAAAAAAAAAAAAGAAAAAAGAGTCTGTTACATAAACGTGTTTTATGCAATTAATAAGGCAGAAATAATTGAATCTGTGCCCGGTGGCATTTTAATGTTCAGCAGATTGCTTCTTTAACTATCAGTAAAGACAGTGGCGTGACGCGCAGCAGCGGCTTCGGGTCAAAACTGATACTAAATACTGAACGTCATCATCTGAGTACTGTCTGAAAAATGTCTTCTTAGGAAATTTGGACTCATTCAGCTTTTTTTCCCTTTGCATTTTCTTTACATAAACATAAAACTAAGACTAAACACAATATCGAAGTGTTATAGTTATGTGTTATTTCTCAGCTCAAATACAGTAAATACAATTTAATTAGCATATCATTTGTCTTTCTCAGGCATATGCAGCAATAGTGTTTTATGCATTCATTGTTACATGAATTTTCTATTCATTTAGGGCTTTTAAATTAATAACATTTTAAAATGTGCATCTTTCAGACACATTGTGGGATAAAATGATGCTATCAGGCAAATATGTTACCTTCAGTTGTTATAAAAATGCCCTGTACATCAAATATGACTTAAAAGAAATGTAACTTCACAATTGAATGCCTTAAAATTGGGCCTCCATCTCTTTAAGAAACTCCTGCTCTTTCTGAAACTCCGCCTTCAGGAAGTCATCACAACATAGCTCCTCTATTAGCCCTTAGCAACATCTTCAAACAGCTTTTTGCTGACAAGTAGCTCCTATAATGAGCTCAACTGATGCACAGATCCACCAGGTGTTTGCTAATTGCTGCTGACTAGTCTGAAGGGGGAAACAGAAGCTCAGAGGCTCAGAAGCTTGGAAGCTGCAGCTCTGAGGAGGAGCTGCTCCTCACTCCAAGAGTTTACCGACTGCCTGTTGCATCCTTTCATCAATTTGAACGTATGGGATTTCTGTCCCAGTGGAAAACATCACTTTTTTGAAGGTTTCAACCACCTGACCCAAACAGTGACCATCAGGGTAAAAAAAAAATACGCTAGAAACACCAATGTCACTTTATCTAATTGAGAAACATTTAGAAAAAGAAAGTAAAATCAACACTTTCAGGTCAAATGTGCTGATGTGGACTAGTCAAAGTCAGTACAATAAATATCGAGCTGTTTGGACATAATGACGGGAAGAGCAGCAGTCATACCTAAAAACTATGTTTCTGCTGTCAAACATGGTAGTGGCAGCATCATGGTGTGGGATGTTTTGCCTCCAGTGAAAATAAGTCATTGATTCTATTGGTTGGAATAACAGAGAGAGAATTTCAACTTCGTATCATAAGAGCCAGATGGATGTTCCTACAGAACGATGATCTCAGACACATCGAATCTTGATTCTGGAACGCAATAGATGTCTTGGCAACTTGGGGACATTTATCCAAATATATGACAGTGGGATGTATATATATTTGGCACATATGTATAATTTTGACCCGGGTAGATTCAAGAAAATTCACAATAGATGCAACCTTGCTGAGCCAATGCAAAATGTTTCTAGCATTTTCATTTCGCCCTGATGAACAAAAAACTGTGAATGTTGGACAGCGGCTCCATCCAGTCAAACTGATCTGTGATCTGCAGTGTAAGAACAATGGAACCTGATAGGTGAAGAACATTACTCCTTAAGTATTAAAGTATTCCAGGTGCAAACTATTAATTTTGATAACTCTAGCCTTAAATATCATTTGGTTGTCATAGTGTCCCATAAGCATTAGTTATTGCAAGAGAGTCAAAGCAACACAGTAACAAATTTTGAAGTAAGTAATTTAAATAAATAATTTATCAAAGTCAGTAAAATTCGGTTGAAATTGAAATAAGTTCTTTAAATATCTTCTGTCTGTTAAAAATGACATGAATGTAAAATTCTAACAGTTTATTTTTATCAGTCCAAGAACCAAAAAAAGAAGATTAAACTAAGTAGTAGAAAGTTTTTTTCTTCTTTTTTTAATAACGAGTATAGGAAAATATATGCAACATGTCATTCTGAAACATTTCCATGTACAAATCCAAATTTGCAGACGAGTCTGCAGTTACAAGTTGGCTGATTGAAACAAACTAATGCTCCAAACAAGGTCACATATATGTTGCCACAATGGAAAAGATCATTAAGCACAACAAGGACAGTTGTTCAACTGATGCTTTACGTGAGCTGCAGCTAAAACTGTGGCGCAAAGTGGGACTGTTGAGGAAGGGAAACCCGCAGGGGGTCCAGATGACTTTGACGCGTCAGGACGGAAAACCGAAAGCAATAAACTTTACCAAGTGAGCTGGAATAAATCAGTCACCGGAAATGAGCTTTTCATCCAGAGAAGCCGAACGTAAACTACTGGGATCAGGTAAACACAAGACAACAAGGGTCCAGCGGACTGAAGAGAAGCAGTCGCGCACCCAGAGGATTTCTGCTTAAGCTCAGACACACACACACATGCACACGCACACGCACACCTGTTTTAATCCATTGTAAAGTTAGCTGCGGGGAAAGAGGCACTATTAGTCACTGAACAGCAAAAGGAACCTGATCAACACGTCAACTGAGTAGATCTGAGAGGAATCCAAGGCGCAAACCGTTTTACAAGATCAGGATGTTTCCGTTCTTATCCATGAATTCACTTACTTTATTTATTATTAATTAGATGCATTTGCGCTACAATCATTTTAAATAGTTATCGACTCTAAAGGAAAAGTGATTTTTATTTTCTTTATATATGACTTTTTCTCTTTTTTTAACACGTTAATGTAAATCTTAATATATTTATCAGTGATTTCTCTCCAGTGGAGCCTCGTCAGAGCCGCTATCAGCCAGCAGCGTGTTGCAACGACCAGCAAATAAATTATTAGCTCGAAAAAAAGAAAAAGAAGAAGACGACGAAAATTCTGCTCTTACTTTGACTGTCAAATTTCCTGATGATAGTGTCCAGGAAGGTGTTCTGCGGGGCCACATGGCCCCTCCGGACCGGCATCTTCGCAGCGGTGGCCGCCGGGACTTTTAAAGACTTTCCGGGTCCTTTTGGATAAGGTCACACCGAGTTTGGCTCTTCAAGCCCCGCTGAGCGCGCGATGCTCACTGCGCTCCCCTCCACACTGGCAGCAGAGCAGGATGGGAGGAGAAGGGGGGGGGGCAAAGTTTCCCGGGTGTTCAGGTGGGCTCTGACTCCTGAAGGTTTTAGGAGTGAAAAAAAAAAAAGGATAATAAAAAAGAGAGAGAGGGTTCTGGAAAGGAGGCGCGCTGTAACGCGCGGAGGATCGAGCGGCTTCCAGCCTCCAGGCTGGGAGCGGGGCGGCTGTCCGTCTCTGGTCCGCCGATGCTTCTCTCACACCAGGCGGAGCGGAGCGCCGCGCTCATCCTGCGCGTCAGCCCGATGCTTGGAGGCGGACTGGGCGAGTTCTCTGATGATCACGGTTGGAGCCATAGTTGGAGGCGCTGGGCTGCGCGTTTCTATTTATTTCTCTCTCTCTCACTCACTCACTCTCTCACTCCACCTCCTCTTTCTTCTCTTTGTTTTGCCTCTGAAGCTCCTGGTGTTTGGCTGCAGAGGGGGGGAAAAGAGCGGAGTGATCATTAAAGGAAAACAGCTGCGCGCAGGTCCACAGCTTGAATCGTCCTGCATGTGTGCGTGTGTGTGTGTGTGGGTGTGTTTTAGAAGGTGTTCTGTGTATCTCTCCTCCTCCTCCTCGCTGTGCGCGCTGCCGGATGACTTCAGCTCCCCTGGCGTCTAGCTGCGCCTCGTTTTTTTTTTTTTAACCCTTTGCGCATCAGAGCGGAGCCCAACACACACACCTTTGGTGATGGGCAGGAAGGAAGCCACGCGCGCGCTCATCTACCCTGACCACATCTCAGGCCCCAAAACAAAAACAACAGGAATTCATTTGAATGGTTTGGAAGATAACCGCCTTCGCGTGTCATCATGCAGCTTCTGGAATGATTCTCGAGATAGAAGATTCTATGAAAGAGGCCAGATCTGAAGCCGCCTCAGGTGGGCCTGAGGGCCCGGGGTGGCGCAGCTGCCAGAAAGATCAGAGATCGGATTCCTCCTCCTCCTCCTCCACCTGCAGCAGCAGCAGCAGGTTGGAGACGGACGCCTGACGTTACCAGGTGTTCCGCGGCGTCACCTGCCTTTTTTCTTAAAGCCGCAAAATAATGCAGTTTACGCACAAGTCACCTCCCCGGTTCCTCCCCTCTATTGTGCTGCCCTGCTCCGCTCTGTGCCATGCATGCTGTCTAACGTAGAGGGGGGGAAAAAATAGGTTTTTATCGTTCACGAAAATTGAAGGGGAAAAAGAAAATAAAGCACCTGCGCAAAAGCGAAGCGTCTCCTTCTCCGTTGCGCCAGATTTTTGTTGTGTGTGTGTGTGGTTTAATTGCGGGTTTTGTGGAAATGCGGCTGCGGCTTTAACCTGCTTTCATCGGGGGCTGGACGGGGATTCACCACTCAGCCTGCTCAGCTACGTCACACAGCCGGGGTTCCCCCCTTCCGTCATGCTGGAGATGACGCGTTCACGTACAGTGGGAAACTATTGCTGTGCGTTTGGATGAGGCGCACTGACAGAACGAAACGGTTCTGCGATGCCTTCAGTGCACCGTGTGTCTCACTGAGATGTTAACTCTCACACAGACCGGGTCTTAGGCTATTCCTTCTGTTCGTTCTGTTTGTGGTCGGACTCGGGAGGACTGGCGGGACGTGACGAACTGCTGCCAGGCAGAAAGACCATCCATCAAAGTGTGACATTTTGGTGCGTATTAAAAATGCATCCGTTGGTGAGCCTGTTACAGCGGGAGCCGGCTGGACAGCGTCCCCTCCTTCCAACTCCCTTATTTAGTCGGGAAACGAGAAAATCAGGGAGGGAAGGATGGAGAGAGAAAACGCGGAGGAAAAGAAAAATATGGTTTATTTTCAAAAGAAATGGACGGATCCAAGGTTGTAACTTGTTTTTTGTTCACACTGTCTGCACACGCACGAGTAACCGTCGCCACAGATCCTTGATGTGCTCTTGCTACATTTCACTTTCCACATAAAAACGTTCATAAGTGGCGAACATAAACAGCAGATTATGTTGAACCTGAATGGAGAAAAAAAAGTGGGACTCAGACAGGCGACTGATGTATTTTGTTCTTGGCCTTTTAGGGACTGTAAAAAAAATA